>LQNS02276924.1:17003860-17021426 GCA_001587735.2 Parhyale hawaiensis | reverse complement strand
TGGTTGCAGTTGCGGTTACAGTGGTTGCAGTTGCGGTTACAGTGGTTGCAGTTGCGGTTACAGTGGTTGCAGTTGCGGTTACAGTGGTTGCAGTTGCGGTTACAGTGTTTGCAATTGCGGTTACAGTGTTTGCAATTGCGGTTACAGTGTTTGCAATTGCGGTTACAGTGTTTGCAATTGCGGTTACAGTGGCTGCAGTTTTGGTTACAGTGGTTGCAGTTGCGAGTACAGTGGTTCAAGTTGCAATTTCAGAGGTTGCTGCAGTCGCGGTTGCAAGGGTTATGATTGTAGCGGTGGAGGTTTTTGAGTCTTTATACAGGAATATAGCTACATGTTGAAAACTGTGCGCAACTCCACCCGCCATAAAAAAAAATCGTGCACGGCATTTTGCACTACAAAAAATAAATATGATGGCCAAGATAGACTATCACAAAATGGATGAAAAAATCGAAAACTGCAACGTTTTTCCAATCGGATGTAACATGCCCAATGAAATTTCATCCAGTCTTGCGTTTGTGGCATCAAAGTTTGCGGGACTTTGAAAAATCCAGAAAAAGTGTTTTTGGTACTGAAATGACCATGCTAAATTTGACGATCTGGACGAATATTAAGTTTATCCTCTGTCTAGCTGAAAATTTGTAGAAATGCCATTAAAATGTTGCTCTTTACGATGGAATAACCAGAATTTCAATTTTCCTTCATTCGCGCCATATAGGAGCGATGCGCAACTCCACCCGCACTTCGTAGGTGTGCAACTCCACCCGCCGCTATGATACTGTATTTGAGATAGCCAAGAATTTATAGTAGGGGAATTTCCTAACCGCTGAACTATTTCTAAACGAACAGTTATTATTTGATAGGATTATTACTTTCACCTATCAAATAATGATGTTTGTTTGGAATTGTGTAGTTTTTGCAATTGGGTAATTCCCCTATGCCAGGTTTCATACATAGTGTGGCACTGCTCGCCAAGATCTTGGCGACAAGTTTGCCACCGTCAGGAATGAGGGTAGGCGCCTATGAGCGCCGCTACCTGTGGAACCAGGTTTCACAGTGTGGCACTTCTTGCCAAGATCTTGGCGACAAGTTTGCAACCCTCGGGAATGAGGCCCATATGTTGGCATCCCTGACGATGGACGAAAACTGACGGTAACGTGAGAAAAATAGCTTATAACAAGTTCAAGAAAAAATTTAAAACAATTGGCACAAAAATATGTTTTACTCCAAATTCATCTGGTAGTTAGTCACAGTTTGGCTAATATTTGTCTTATCCCCCACTTGAACTTCACTTCAACTCTGCACTCTGTTCTGGAAGGAGATGCATTTATGCAAACTATCTCTATTGCATGAAATGCAATGAAATCTCCTACTTTGAGGGCTAGCTAAATCAAGAATTTTCACTGCTCAACTTTTTAAGGCATGTGTGTTGAGAGTGAAGGAGTAACATTGGAACATATTTTGTGATGGAGCTTTAAAACTCGTAACATTTAGAACTCGTTCAATTGCATGCAAATGTCAATCGGAAATATTTATTCATCTGATAACTACCAGTATTTTATTCAGTCTGGCTTGTTGTAGCTACCATTTGCAGTAGCTACCATAGCTAGGTATTGAGCCTATTGTGTAGCTACTTTTTTATTTACCACTAGCCCATGCATCCATTTTCAGAAATGGCAGTAGCAGGAGGTGCGGCGGATGCTTGGCTCGTCACTCCAGGGGAGCGAGCTAAGCACGAAGAGCAGTTTCGGACATTGTCTGCTGGGTCTGGTATGGTATCGGGAGATGCTGCTAAGAAATTCTTTCTTCAATCACGACTGCCTCCACAAGTTCTTGGTGTTATCTGGTAAGGGTTGACACAGTGTAGCTAACTAGCTAGCCTATAGCATAGCCATAGCATAAATGTATCATATGTGTGACATTATTGATTCTAGTTCTCATATGATGGGAAGCAATAATTCATAGCTAGCCTAATCAATTTACAAAGCAGCATCATTAACATTGTGATTAGCTAGCATATAAAAATTTGTTTCATTATTGTGAAAACTTTGAAGCTATGTATTCAAGCTAAGATAACAATTAGCTGGCTACATAGCTACCATATATAGATGGGTAGATACTTCTAAATTGTCATCATTGCTATAGCTAGTTGAATGCAAGCAAGCATGATTGATAGCCGCTGATATGCGGAGCTTAAAAATGTAGATGGAGCGGAAGTGAGAAAAAGTTGGCTTAAGATGGCCTGGGAAGCTTTGGCAGTTAGCTAAGTGCTTCCAACTCGTGGAGGAAGAGTTTATAGCTGTGGAGGATGTCTCTCCCAACGTATGTGAAGACAATTTTTAAACGAGTGGACCGACTCTGCACCAATAACGTCAGAAGGGAGTCTATTCCAAATGCTGACTATGAAAAAGGAAAAGAACTGCTGACTTAATGTTGTTCTTTGAGCTTTGTGGTTGAGTTTTTGACCATTGTTTTGCAAGCGATCGTTAAGGTCTCTTTAAAGAGTCCCATTGTAGGTAGGTTATTGAAGCCATTCCAAGACTTGAATGTTTCTTTTAGTTGCTCCCTGGGTCGTCTTTGCTCGAAAGAGATCAGAACCAGTTCTTTTAGGTGACGTTCATAAGACTTGTTTCTCAGCTGAAGTATCAGTTTCGTTGCTTTGCATTGGACTCTTTCCATGTTATCGATATCTTTACAGAGATGTGGCGACCAGAATTCAACAGCAAATTCTAAGTGTGGCCTTACTAATGCCTTGTACAAGGAAACGATGATGTCCTTGGACTTGGATTTAAAGTTTCTGGTGATTAATCTCAGCACTCTGCTTGCCATATTCACACTCTTGTCAACTTGCTGACTGTGATGTTTGTTTGTAATAGTGATTCCCAAGTCACGTTGTTGGGTGACAGTAGCCAAGTCCGCCCCATTCATTCTCAATGGGATGGAAGAGTTCACCAGCCCTACGTGCATTGCCGAGCATTTGTCGACATTAAAGTTCATCTGCCACATGGCGCTCCATTCCATGAGGCGGTCAAGGTCTAGTTGGAGCTTGGCTGTTTTTGTAGCGGGATGACATAGTTTAGTATCATCCGCAAATTTACTGATTTTACTACGGATGTTAAGATCGAGATCATTGTTGTAAATTGAAAACAGAAGTGAGCCAAGCATGCTACCTTGTAAAACCACTGATGATACCTGTGTCCAGGCGCTCGACTCTCCTTCAAGCTTCACTTCACTTCACTGCTGCTGACCCATAAGCCATGCCTTGATCCAATGTAAATAGTCACCCTGGATGCCATGGGCTTCCAATTTTTTCATTAGCCGGTGATGGGGGACTTAATCAAGAGCCTTTTGGAGGTCTAGATACACAAGGTCTACACCCTTTTCTTCATCTTTAATATCTGTAACTTTTGAGAAAAAGTCCAGTAGGTTTGTTAACCAGCTTCTTCCATTTCGGAAGCCATGTTGAATGTCTTTCGTCTTCCATTTTTTCTCCTCTGGTTTCCCCAGTCCTCTACATCCTACTAATATAATGGCATTAGCTCATAGAGGGCCGGGGCGTAAGTTCCGGTGTCTCTTTGGGAATGGGCCTCTTGGTTCGTCTAGTGCCGCCTATCTAATCTAGTTATGACCTAGGCAATCCATCGCCTAGCCTACTCATAATGCAATCACACAGCAGTCATTTCCATTATTTTTTCATCAGACTTTGTCTGTGCCATGAACAGTTCACTGTCCAAATTGATTGCCAAGCTTTTTTTTTTTTCTCTGTGTGAGATAAATATAGGTAACTCACTAGCTACCCAATTGTTTGTTGGTAGCTAGTGGTTATTATATTCAGTGCTAACATGAACGTTCATCTCATTTAGGTACTATTTTATTTCAGGTCATTGGCTGATATCAACGGCGATGGGAAGCTTGATCTGTATGAGTTCAGCATAGCCTGCAAGTTGATCAACTTGAAAATTAGGGGAGTGAATTTGCCTCCGTCCCTGCCTCCTCAGCTCAAACAAACGGCATGTGGTGCACCTGCTGCAGCTGCTGCCCCTGCTGCGGCTGGGGCGCAACAGACCCTTGGTAGTCTCATGACTGGACCAATTCCTGGTGAGTGTTGGCACTGTTAACTTTCCGTTTTTATACTCTTGATAATAATAGTTCACCTACATGTATGCAAAATAGTTTTCTCCTAGGTAATATGGCATTGTTTATCAATCTACAGTTTTTATTCTTAGGTAGTTAGGGCCTATGTTGTCTACTAACCAGTTGGTAGCTATTTCTTTCTTTTGATATTACTCATCTTTTACAGCTGACTGCCTTTGTTTGTTAAAATTATCTTGGATGTACGGTACTTTATTATGAGATAGCTTGGTATTCTTTTGTTCTTCTTTCGTTTTTTAATGAGTTTGACCAGTGGTGCCACCTTGTTGAGTAGCCTTGGTAGCAACCGGTATATCTTTGATACATTTGTCCACGCCTGTTTGTGATTCTGTCAGGGGATGCGTGGATGGATAATTCTGTTGACATTACTGTACTTGTTCATTTTCTCTGTGGAATACCTACCTATGGTATTGTTGCTTCCTAATTCACATGTGCACCTCAGCTTTCGTGAACATTTGTGGAATAACAGTCTTGTTAATTGACAGCAACTTCTATTGAAATGTAGCTAGTTAACTTCTTTCCTGTCTCTTGTTTTAAGAAGCTTTTTTATATTTTTAATTTCTTGTTATTCATCAAGATGAGTGAAATTTTACCTTAGCTACTAAGTAACGAGTGGGTTATGTAGTCTACCGTATTTGTTTTTATGTGAAGGGTTCTCTGCATTTAATGACAAACTTTACTCTGGCAAGTTCTGAACAGCCTAGGAATGTTTTATGTAGCTAGCTACCTATTTAAAAACTATATTCTAGCTTCATTGAGAAGTAGCTAATTTTTAAATGTTATGTTGCCTCTACATGTTGCTTTCTTTTATTTTCAGTCTAGTAGGTAGCTATGATGTTGGGGTTAGGATAAATCTGTTCTTACTCTTCTTTCCCGACTTGCTGTTCCCATGCGCGTTGATCCTGTGTGGGAACACCCTGGTGCATGGGTTCCACGTATCTATCGTCACACTATGTGTCCCTTGCTTCTTCCTCTGTTAGATCGCCGTTGCTGTGGAGACGGAGACTTAAACTACTCAATATAATAATAATAATAATAATGGGGTTAGGACAGGTAGCTACACTAAGCACACTGTCAGTGTTATGGTGTTTGGTAGCTATATCACACTACAGAGTTTTGATTTTTATTTTTTCAAATATTTTTTATTTGCGTCATTCAGAAGCTACCTAGTGTGAGGACTTTTCAAATGCTAAGTTTTATTGCGTGTGTCATCTGAATCACCCAATAGTTATGAAGCTCACCACTGTATTTTCCACTCAAGCTGCACCTTCTACTCCTCACCCAGGTAAGTCATATTGTGTCTTATGTCTCTGCTTTTGCCCCTCCCATACAACCGTACCTTACAGCTTTAAGTGAGGTGCAGCTGCCACATGTACCTAACCCATCTCCATGGAGTGGTAAACTTGTTTGAAAGCTTCAGAAATCATAGGGGTACTTTTAGCCTGGTTGCTATATGTAGCTGTATAGGCTACTAGGGTGGAGCGTTTTTCAACTTATGATTTTCCTAAGTGGCTAGTTTGGAAACATTGCCAAATGGGGAGAAAAAAACTTGTGTTAATAGCATTTTTTCCTAGATGGATATCTTCTACCGCCCCAAGGCCCATGAAGTCTGAAGAAGTGCTGTTGTGGACCTAAAAAAATATTTAATTTTTCTTCTTTTGTTCACTAAACAGTAGTTGCACATCAGAGAAACACGCAGGCAAAGTTTTATGCGGCTAGTGCAATGCTAAGTGGGTAGAACTGGAGGATAAAGGGGTCCGGGTCTTTCATTAATTCTGCATGTGAGTTTCAATATATAGAGACAAATGGCATTTTCCACATCACTGATACCATCTACATGAATGTTTAATAGAAGTATGGGCGGCTGGGGTCCCTACCTACATGTAGATTGCATCAGTGCTGCAGAAAAATGCTATTTGACGTTACATATTTAAGCTAAGAGGCAGAATTTAATGAGAGGCCCGGACCCCTTCATCTTCATCCCCCTGTTCTACCCTGATGTGTAGCTACTGTATAGTGAATAAAAGAATTTTTTTCTTCGTCTACAAGAGCACTTTTTTCTAACTTCATGGGCTTTGGGGCGGTAGAAGATATCCGTCTTGGAAAAAATGCTTTTAACACAAGCTTTTTCTCCCCATTTAGCAACGTTTCCGAACTAGCCACTATGGAAAATGAAGAAGGTTGAAAAACGCTGCACCCTACTATATACTTGCTAGGAGTACGGTAGTGGTGCTTGTGTCTCTGCTGTTGCGATTCCCTTACAGTTTGTGGTAAAGAAGTACTGTTTCCACTCATTACCAGTTTCCTAGACTTCCATGCAAGAAATGGAATCATTGTGGACTCTTGCGTAGAGGATTGCTTGTATTTGTGCTGGTGCTCCTCCTCCGTGATGGTAATCGTGCATTTAACTAGTGCATCTGCCAGGAACTCATTCAAATAATTTAAATTATAATATTGCTAGAAAAACAGATATGGCTATTTTAGGAATCCATTCAAATTGCATCTAGGAAGCCATTGAAATCATTTTAGTTTAGGCGCACTGCATGGAGATTTGAAGTAATTGCTACTTGAAGAAGCCGCCCAAATTATTCATTTATACCTAGCTAATAAATCTTTTTAGTTTGGACTTATTGTTAGGAGAACCAAGGTGGTTGCCACTTCAGCTTACTTATCCTACTGTCAGCCTTAGTACCTATATATCTAGAGTCTACACAATGCATAGGGACCTAGCTACACGCTCTCACGGTTACTAAACTGGTAGCTAGCTGGTCATTTTAGTGCTCACTTGTTATGTGACTATGGTCAATGATGTCGATAGTTACTTTGATAATGTGCAATATGTGAATACCTCCGTGAACTGCAGGCTCAATTAGCATTAATTTTATTTTTTTCTTTAAGCATACAATGAACTACACTTTTCTCCCTATGTTCCGTTGGCATTATTTTGATTGCTAGAAGCACCTACATTTTCGTTTTTGCTGCTCTACTGGTACATACTTTGCTAAATTACTTTCCATTGTTGACCTCATCACTGATGAAACTATTATGGCTAGGGATGGCTTACTATTTGCTATAAACTAGCTAACTGATATAATTAACTAAAAGTGAGACCATCAAAACAAATGGTCAGCCTGCTTTAGTTGCTCTAACATAGTCAGTTTTTAATTACACTTCTGGTACTGCTCATTATTGCTTATTCTTCCTGTTTAAATTTAAGTAAAGATGGTGAGAAGTGTTGTAGTGGACCTGTAATATCAAGTGGCTACTAAGTGACTTGAATATACTGTATATCAGTGTAAAGACACATCAATTAGCTATAACTTTGGTGCATTGTAGTATTATCTTATTTTCTCTTGTATAGACTTTGAGATTCCAACTGTGCTGCATCTTATCAACCACTACTAAGCATATAATATTTGTTATTTTCAGTATTAGAAGTTGTATACTGGCTAGTGTAGCTAGAAGGCTTCTCTTACATCCCACTATCTATAAGCATATCCGTTTGATAAGATCTATCGTTGCTTTTGTGCAAGTTCACCCTGCCCACCTCCATACACAGATACCTTGCACCTCCTACACTACTGTGCATTTCTGGTCCTTTTTCTAAATTGTGTAGTCAGCTTACTAATTTAATTGGCTGAATGTTAGTCTCTGTACTTGCACATACGATAAGCAGACGGCACACCCTTTCTTTGCATCAATCGACTCCCTGCAACTGTTAATGGCCTTCATAAATTATCGCATCCTTGATATAAATCTTATCCATATTCTGGATTTAGATCATCTCCAAACGTATTTCGTTTTATGCCCGTCTTGTCATGAAGTTATTTTTATTAATTTATTCACGAACTGCTAGACAAAATATATGACCATTATTGAAATACAGAACTTCGAGCATCACCTCCTCTTCAAGTAACTTAAATGTTTCTCAAGTGGATTATCTGAATGTGTTAGTATCTCTTGAAGCTAGCAAATGCGACATAAAGTTCCTAAATTGGCTATCCCTCACAAATTGAACATTTGGATAATCTGTTACTGGATTATAATCTAAAGTTGTTAACTAATGATGCCATCAGCTCTCAACCATTATTGAGCAGTTTCGGAATATTCTTGACTTCATTTCCTTTACCTGATTGTGAATTCAGAAAGTAGAGATTATATAGCTATTATGTAGTCTTTTGTGGTTATTTTTCATTGTTTTCATATTTTGACTCTAAGCCAGTACCTACCTTAACAGATTTGGAGGAAACTGTGATATCAGCCTCATAGGTTGCATAAAGCCTTTACCTTTAAAGGCCACATATTGCTCCTTTGTTTGGCACTAAACCCGGTTTTTGTTATAATTTGGAATCTCTTCATAATTAAATTTCACACCGTAAATATGTGTGACTGAATTTTATTACAACGGCTCATCATATCTGGCAAGTGGCACTGCCAATTTGACTAATACTAAGTTTTTTGATAGTACTGTAAACCAGTACGGTATATATTAGAAAATTATTTGTATCATTACAAGTTGATTCTTAAACACGGTGGTGCTATGCTTCAAGAAGCAGATTTAGGAATTTCTCCCTTAGATAAGCCATCACTTTTTTCTATGATTATTACCTCCGCCAAGGAGGTTATGTTTTTGTCGTGTTTGTCACCAAGATAACTCAAAAAGTTATGAACCGATTTGGACGAAATTAACAGGGATTGTTAAATACCTATGTTAGGAGGAACAGATGATTAACTTTTGGTGCAGATATGTCCATCCGTTTGTTTGCTTGTCTGCCTCATTTTTCTCAATGCAGTAAATCAAAAAGTAATAGATGGATTTTTATGAAATTAACATGAGTTGTTAGGTATATAACAAAGCGTAAATGACCCAAATTTTAGTAATGATCCACTTGTTCCTTCGTTCGTCTCTGTTTTTAATTTTATGCTTGTTAGCACAATATCTAAAAAAATGATGAATAGATCTTTATGAAATTTACAGGGGTTGTTAGTAAAGTTAAAAGACATAAATGATTGAATTTTGGTGCAGATCGGTTTGTTCGTTTGTATGTTTGACTCATGTTTGTTAGTAGTATAACACGAAAAATTATAAACGTATCTTCAAGAAAATTGCACAAGCTGTTATGGGTAGCTATCAAAAGGCACAAATAATTAGATTTTGCAGTTTATAACTACAAAGAAAATTTTGGTTTCAGAGTCAACTTGAATTTTTTGCTACCGTTGCCTCGCTTGACGGAGGTATGCGCTCTCAGAGTGCTCTAGTTTAAGTTAAGCAACTGCAGTTCTCAAAAGAATCTATCAGTTAGAAGTTCCACTGTACATCAAGTGGGCAATACTGTCCTGAACAATACTTTTTTTTTAATTGAATTTATCTGACACGCTACCTCTTGAATAAACTTGATGAAAGGTTGATAGCCTATGAGAGTTGCTTTTGAGGCTGTGGCTTAGCCGTACCTTACCTTACCTATCATTAAAGCATGTATAGCGTGAAATATTTTCAGTATTTGTATGAGAGTGGCGTTCTAGAATTGTCATATGATGCAATTTTATTAAAAAGGTTCCTTCATTTGCAAATTCGTAGCTGATCAACCAAAGTGGCTCAATCTATGTAACCCTCTATTAGAGGACCACAGTTTGTGGTGGTGGTGGTTAAAGTGCTCATAAACAACCACGTTACCTATATTGGAATACTCAACCAAGAGTTCAGTTTCATATGCTTTGTGTATGGGTCATAAAGAAAGATAGCCTACCTTGTAGATCAGATCTTTTTCAGTAGCCATTCCTCCTCTTCCAATTTCCATAAATTTTGATGAATAAAAATGAAAAAGTGTTGCTGTAGTCAAGGGTGTGATAATTTATGAATACCTGCCTATATGAAAAGACCTGTAGCTATCCTGTGTCCTTTTTCTTTTGTGTTCTGTATTTTTTATTTCACTCCAGGAAATATAACTCCAGCTTAAAAGTGTAAAACCTCAGATACAAGTGCAATATTTGAAACGTTTCAAATGAGCGTATTTTAAAATTAGGGAAAATTGCCTGAAAATTTTTTATTGATTCGATGTGTTTCGCTTATAAGACACTACAGTGACAGTAAAGTGGGAATTACACTACATATAATTGTTGATATTCCTCAGCTCATTGACTAGCACCATTTTGTTGGTGTATATGCTAGTTAAGAATGGTATGTGAAAACTTGGATTTCACTGTATATTAGTTACTGTGTGACGCAGTAGCTATCTACTTTGAACATAAGTACTTATTGCGTATACCAGTATATATCTATAGTTCCTACGGCATCTATTTCATAAAATTTAGCTAGCTACTGGTTAATGAAACTCTCACTACGATGGAAAAAGAAAAAGTTCATTGTTGCTTTTTAATTGTTTGTAAATGTGGTACAGTATATGCGTATTTTTTCCTTTGCAAATTTGTTTTCTCCTTTTAATTTTATTTCATAAATTGTAAAATATTCTTGAATTTTCAGTTACCTGTACATATATGCAGCTAACGTGAATCTTGAGGAAGCTCGAGGAAGGTACCTATTAGCTGTTGCATTCGTCCATACTCTTCATAAGTAAAATAAAATCCTGAAGCTCAAATAACCTTTTTGCTGCTGACATTTATCATACACTGTGCATACCAGTGTTACCAAGCATATATGAAACCTGGATTGCTTGTTTTCTTCTTAGTGATATAGCTAACAATTAAAGTACTTGTGCTTCAGTGAAATTTCTTGCTTAGCAAAATGTTAGCCAGCAAAATGTCATTGAACTAGCAAAATGAGTAAAGTTATACATGGCAGTGAAAGGGTTAAAAGCAGGTTGGTGCAATGTTATTGGTGATGCTGCTGCAGCTGTCCAACCTTCATCTGAGGGATGGGCCTCATTTGCCGCTTCTCCAGCTGCCTCCCCTGCTAAGCCAGCCAGACCTCCCCCTGCAAGACCTGCTTCCCCTGCACCTCCCACCAAGCCAGCTCCTCCAGCCAAACCCCCAGCACCTGTCCAGCAGCAGATCAGCATGGACCTGCTCGGGGACTTTGACGACTTGAGCAGCGCCCGCACTCAGCCAGGTCCTCCGACCTCCCATCTCCCGTCACACGACCTACTGTCGGAATCACTGCTGGATATGCCCGCTGTAGAGCCCGTTGCTAGTGAGGTCAATGCTGAAATGGCTCCCATTGCTGCACAGTGTGAGTGCCTACTGAGGTCTTGCTGTATGTGGCTCGTGTCTATTTAGCATGGCTTCGCATCTGCATCAGTGGTTCCCAATCCAAGGAAGCTCTTTTCAAAATTGGTCGCTCTTCATTCATTGTGAATGGATGCAAGAAAGTCTGCATCTTCTGCTGCTGTTGTACGTTTGCTTACCTATGTATTGCTGCAAATATTGTTTGTACAAACTGAATTGCAGTGGACCCGTTTTTCAAAATTCTCATTGACTATACCCTATTCATTAAATATTTATCTAAGACTGAGGCTACAAAATGTCCGTAAGGTATTTTTATTGGTCAACTTTTCAAATAACTTTTCGAATGTACTGTGTTGATTGCACTGGATCTGTCGCAGATTATCATTGGCTACTGATTCGTACCTTTTTTTTTTTAGATAAGATAGCCGTCAGTAGACCTTTTAGATAAGATAGCCGTCAGTAGACCTTTTAGATAAGATAGCCGTCAGTAGACCGACGAACAGGCCCAGGCCCATTCCCAGAAAGCCACCGGGACTTATGCTCTTTCCCTCTATGAGCTATAGCCATTATATATGTCAGTATGAGGCTATCAAATTTTAAGTAGCTAGTGTAGGCCTACCATGCACTCATTGTGTTGTATAGCTAACTCAAGATTGGATAAGTATGAAAGTCAAATAGGCATTTCTAATTTATAGCTCTAAGTTAGAAGTACCGTAAGCCCTACTTTTAAGTAAAATTTAATTTCGTTACCTTGTAAAAAGTTGCACATTAGATAGCTACATGCGGAAATGTTAAACAAAATCGGCCATTCTTCTCATAGTTATGCTTTTTTATAGAGATATTTTTTTTTACATTATCATATGTAACTAAAATTAATTAAATTGGAGCTTATCACCCTCTTCATTGAAATTCTGTTACGTTGAAGAATATCAGCATCAGCTTCTTCAGTAGGTAGTTACTGTAGCTATAGGCTATACCGAGCAATTAGGGCTATTCACATTGAAAAAAAAAAAAAAAATAGCTTACCTAGCTATTTCTTGCACAGAAGCCAGAAATATTATCTGCATCTAGCTGTGTAAAATGTTTTTCTTTTCTGAGCTATATTTTTATCTACCTATTGTGGGTCAAGTTGCAACTGGATTAATTGCGCACCTCTGTTTTTTAGTTGCTGTTGTTTGTAGTCTAGTACTGTCAAATTTTCGCATTCAGCAACATGATTGTAAATCATCCTCAGAGCCATTTACTGCATTCGGCCTTGCCTGGGTAGTATCTATGATGCTATGTTTGAACTCAATTTTCTTCTTCACTTTGGACATTAGAATTTCATAATTTACTAGTAGTGCTGCTGGCGTGATTTTTTTTTTAGGGATTCTTCCTGGCAGCGTTTCGGTCTTCTTGGGGGGTTTAGTGCTTTGCTTGAGTTATTTTATTAGCCTTTTTTTAATGCCTTCGCATGGAATTTTATTAATAACTATATTGATAATAATTACCATAATTTAAAATTATATTACTCATGAACTTCAGTGGCATGAGTTACGTGTGGCCTTACCAGGGCTTCATCAACAAGTTGTGACCTCACTGAAGTTCTGGTATTTTAATTCAGATTTACCATTATAAAAATAACAAATGTTGAGGTTTTCAGTGCCACAAGTGTTCTTTGTTGTATTGTAGTCGTATGGGGAAAAAGCCTTGGTAGTGAGATAGAACAGTCTGGTACATAGATGGTTAATAGTTTCTCTTTATAATAATAAAAGTTTCTTGTAACATATTTCATGCGAGTTCCTTCATTTCGTCATAGCTTCAGTACTGAAATTGACCAATTAGTGGGTTCTCCAGCAGGACACCTGTTCACTTGTATGTTATGCACTGGAATAAACAGTACCTCAATTTTTTTATTGTTATTGGATATAATAGTCTTTATTGATAGCTTGTTATTGTTGGGTACCAGTAGTTGGAAAGAGGACTTTCATGCAATGGGCCTCAATATTAGAGTCAAACTTTTGTTGTTAGCCATTCATAATCTGGTTCAAATTATTCTGTCTGGGATATTTCTTATTCTGATGAGAAATTGATGTTTTATTTTTACTATTAATTTACGAAATACAAAATTTTCTCATGTCCAATTATATAGTACTACAGATAATAATAATATACATATATTCATATCTTTGGCTAGTTGATTTGGCACTTTTGAGTTTTCTTGTGTCATTAAATCGGATCTTCATTGATCAAAATTGTCAAGGAGTCCATAGCTGATTCATTAATACAGCAACTTCAGGTTAGATGTGTAGAGTAGCTACTATTCATAGTAGGCACAGATATCACTAGCTAATCTTAAAGTGATGTTAAATTGCAACAAAAAAGCTTTGCATTTTCTCAAATGAACTGGACTTCTCATACAATCACAAATCACCGTAATTAGTGGGCTCTAGAGTTCCACTTTGCCCCATTTTCATTGTTCAATTTTCCATTTTTTCTCCATAGCTTTACCATTAAGTCTTCGCTCCAATTGGCTCTTACGTCATCTCGTTATTTCTAAGATTTGCAAAGGTTGGGAAGCACTGATACATGGCTGCTACTTGCTGTATGTATGCTTTCTGTTTTTCAATTCTGTATATGCTGTGTTCTTTACTTTTTATATCAATTTCACTGATTGAATGATTCTGGTCTGTGGTTCTGCTATGTGGACACAATAATTGTGAAAAGACTCATCTACGGTATTGTATCCTTTCAGAATGCACTAGCTAAAACTCTTGTAGGACGATTATTCAAATTTAATAAAACTAGCTGGCTAGTTTATTTATCTGAATCACTTTCATTGGCTACCTAATCTTCACTATATATGCTTTAAAATGAGCTGGAGGTTATAAAAAATTGGTATCCCATTATCAAAGAGATATAATCACTCGAAGTTTATGTTTTTGGGCTAATTCAGACACAATCATCTTGTTACTTTACAAAAAGTGCAAAGGCTCTGCCTAGTTTCCTCGGAATGGGCAACAGCCCGTGTGGTTCTTTCCTTTGACTGCCATTCAGAATTCCTTGAAGTCATCACAGGAATTTGCACTGACGTTTACAGCATGTAGCTTAGCACATCCTCCCGAAATATAATTCTTGCAGGTATGTACTGAACTTTGAATAGACATAGCCCTTCGGGCATTGTTTGAGGCTCGCGCTGTTGTCACTTCCCCGTCTCTACAGTGGGCTGTAATTTTTTTCGCTTGACCTATTCAATGTTTAGCGGGTGCTGTTATAAATACTAGATGGCACCGTTCAGGTTCAAGTCTCTGTTTGGACGCCAAATATATAAACGTTGTGGTGCTACTGATGGGACAGGCGTTACCTAAAGGTTTTGTCAGTCAAAGGGTCGAAAGGCGATTGAAACGCCTTTGATTAGATTGTCTCCTCTACCCTTTACAACCATCCCTTACCTCCTTTATTTATTTTTTCCATTTTCTAAATTTCATTTATGCCATTAATCCCAATGGAATATTCACTTGTACACACGCTAAATAACTGCCCGGTACATTCACAAATGAGTAGCTACCTAAACAAACCGAGGCCCAATATCACGGTTCACGAATTTACTGTATCACATTACTTAAGTCATATTGGTGCTAACCATCTGCTCAACCTGGTAAAGGAAAGAAAGGTAATTCAGAGGAATGCATTCGCATGAATAGTAATTATAATCATCTTTCAACGTTAGGTACTCAACATTGTAGTTAATGACTCTGTAATAATTATTTAAGAGTAAGGTATAGGTACTTCATTGATTACAACAATGGGCACATTCCCATTGAACAATTTCAAAACACAAGAAAACAAGTGCTCGGGTCTGGGGGTCGCAGGGCCCCAGCTGACAAAATCTGCCCCCTGCAGGAAAACTTCACACTACAAGACTGTCTAACTGTTCTGCACAATCAGCCTCGTGAGAGTGAAAGGTACCAGATTGAGATAGACTTGATGGCCTTAATGGTATCAAGCGCTAAGTATATAGAGATTAGATTAGATAGGAGGCAGTAGACAACCAATAGGCCCATTCCCAAAGAGACACCGGAACTTACGCCCTGGCACTCTATGAGCTATTGCCATTATGTTAGTAGGATATAGAGGACAGGAGAAAAGAGAAAAAAGGGGGAAGAAACCCTGCCAATAGAAACGATCATGAATGCACGCAAGCACGATCAAGAGCTGCTGATATGCGGAGCTTTGAGATGTCAAACTGTGTAGTAGGGGCGGGAGAGAGAAGAAGAAGAAGAAGACTGATTAAGGTGGCCTCGGAAGCTTTGGCTGTTACTTGTTTGCGACTCCTGGAGGAGGAGTTCTTAGCTCTGGAAGAGGTCTCTCCCAATGTATGTCAGGACGGTTTTTAAACGCGTTGACTGAATCTGCACTAACAGCATCGGAAGGGAGTCCATTCCAAATGCTGATTATGAGATACGGAAAGAACTGCTGACTTAAGGTCGTTCTTCGAGCTTTATGCTTGGGTTTTTGACTGTTGTTTCGCAAGCAATCATTGAGGTCTCTTTCAAAGAGTCCCCTTTTAGGTACGTCGTTGAAGCCATTCAAATACTTGAATGTTTCTATTAGTTGCCTCCTAAGTCGTCTTTGCTCGAGAGAAATCAAACCCAGTTCCTTCAGGCGACATTCATACGGCTTGTTTCGCAGCTGAGGTATCAATTTCATTGCTCTGTGTTGGACTCTTTCCATGTTATCAATATCTTTACGCAGATGTGGCGACCAGAAGACATGGTAAGATACAAATAGAATTTTAAGTTTACAGACTTTAAGAGTGACGTTGCTCATCTGCTAAACTGCAAAATGTGCCTTACTCAAGCCACCACCCAACTCTGCCTCCGCGGCTTCTAAGTATAACAATGAAGCTGGCCCCACATAAGATTGGGTGAGGCAAGGACTGGTTCAGCTAACGTACTGATTAGCTCAGGTTTTCATTAAGTTAAGTGAAACAAGGACTGGTTTTACTAATGTTAGCTCATTTGAGATGTTAGCAGAATCTATCAATGGCCTCACATAACCTTATGAAGGTCAACTTATTTAGAACGCTAGTGGAACCAGTCCCTATAACAGGTTTATAATATATATGTATATCAAACTCTAAAAGGAGTTAAGAGAGCAATAGTATGTTTACTACCCGGAATTGAGTTCTTATGAAACTAGTTAGGTGAAGAAAAGGCTGCCTCTGTTAATGTTCTGGATGCGCTCGGCTTCCATAAGGTTAGGTAAGGCAAGGCCATGTTCAACTATCAACCCACGGAAGCTAACGTTAGCTGGACCAGTCCTTGCTTCAACTAATTTCGAAGACTGAATGCCCATTGCTTAGAATGTTATCAGAACTTAACATTGCTTTCCTGAACCTTGTAGCTACAGGCTAGCTCATTTATTGTACTTGGAAGTTCGCGGTGGTGGGATGGCCCAGGGCCAGGAATGCGCATTTTAGATTAGGAAGCTGGTCATAGATGGACCAATAGGCCCATTTTCAGAAAGCAGACGGGACTTACGCTCCGGCCCTCTAGAGGCTATTGCTATTTTGTCAGTAAATTTAGATATTCGAACTTTGAACAAGGAGAGAAGAGAATTTTTGCACTACATCGGTTGGAAATTGTCATAGCCTAGTCTGTACAGACCCTGAACAATCTTAGCAATTGACCTTGTTTAGCTTTAAGAGGTAGCGAAATTTGTCCCCGCAAAGAAACGTGACCCCGTAGGTGCAATACAAATTACAACTTTTGACCCCTAGAAGCCGGATTTTAGTATAATGTATGTAACTAAATACCATACAAAAACACTTTTAGCAAGTGCCAGGTAGCATGTAGACTAAATAAGAGTGCATCACAAGGGAGAAGCTTTTTTAAATTTTATTGATTATAGGGTCTCCTACACATACTAACCAGAGTCCTTGGTACATAATTATCTAATCCTATAATATTAATTATACGTATTAAATATATAACTGACTTGTTTAAATTATTTGAGATCACTTCATGGTTAACAGGCTTGATCATTGGCAACAGTTACTTTCGTTACTTTGTATATTCTTGGTGCTATAATCATTTGATATTCTAAAAGTTCTTCTTGATTTTTATTTGTCCAGCGTCATATGTACTTTTGATAGCAATTCCCAGTCTTGCCATTCTAAATATTTCTCCTTTTTTATAAACTACCCAATCCCTGGCAACATTTGTAAGCATGATGTGGAATAGTTTCCTCACCT
>LQNS02276924.1:16982664-17000832 GCA_001587735.2 Parhyale hawaiensis | reverse complement strand
GATGTAATGACCGGATATCGCCTCCAAATATAGCCGGCACTCCAGGGATTCCAAGCTCTGCTGCAGTAGCTGAAGCGGCGGCTCCTGCCCCTCCTGTTGCTCTTGCTTCTCCTCCTGCTGTGGTAGCGGCCACTGCTGCACCTGTTACTTCTGTAGTCTCCCCTCCTCCTCCTGCCGCTGTAGTCTCCCCTCCTCCTGCCGCTGTAGCCTCCCCTCCTGCTTCTGTTGTTTCCCCTCCTGCAGCTGCTGTTATTTCCCCTCCTGCAGCTGCTGTTATTTCCCCTCCTGCAGCTGCTGTTGTTTCCCCTCCTGCTGCTGCTGCTGTTGTTTCCCCTCCTGCTGCTACTGTTGTTTCCCCTCCTGCTGCTGCTGTTGTTTCCCCTCCTGCAGCGGCTGTTGTGTCGCCTCCTGCAGCTGTTGTTTCCCCTCTAGCTTCTGTTGTTTCCCCTCCTGCCGCCGCTCCTGCTCCTGCTGCAGCAGTAGCTCAGGCTGCAGTTCCTGCCTCAGGTGAGGAACATTTTACCATTTTTTCTCCTTCTAATTGTATTAAATAAATGGTAGAAGAATTACGAAGCTTGCAATAGGCTTTAAGCTTAAGCGTTTGAAGAAGACTCTTATGTTCAAGGTCTGAAGCTACTCGAGTCTGTTGAGCGAAGATGGACTCACGTGTGTGGAAGGCCTTAGCGTTTCTGTCTGCGCACGATTTTAGCATCTATTCAACTATTTTACGTCCTGGTTAATTAACACTAGAAGGACCAGAAACTTGAAACTATCTTCAAGGCCTGTGGCGGCGTGGCCGTCAACTGACGACTAGACGATCGGCGCTTCTAGGTAGTATCCTAGTTAGCTACTTATCTGTTTACAATTGGTAATGTCACTGTGCTCTTATTTGATTGCGGTCCACATTAGACTAAAAAATAAAAGTCTGGTAACTTCAAATCTGTACAGGACTTTCGAGTGAAAAGTGAATTAAAACTAAAAGTTGAATAGCAGTCAGTTAACAGGCCCGGTCCTTGTAGTGTTGAGCACCAATATGCGTAGTTATGGCACATATTTGTTACGTCCTCGAATCACTCGAATGGCTACGTACAGTGGGATTAGAAATGTTCATTCTGTGGATGCTGCAAGTTTGCAGCCCCTTGTGCCAATATTTTGGTGTTATATATATTGTTTGAAGTACATGTATATACGTTTCCAGCGTTATAGACTAAGTTTGCGTCATGTCCTCATGTTAGTTGTCGGTATTTATCTATCGTTTTCGGTGCCATTCCATGCTTTTATGTTTTTCCATTCCATTTACAGTACGTTTACTGCATCTCTTTGTCCTGTCTATTAGGTATTTTTCAGTTCTTTCAAATCTCTTTCTTCTTTGTTGTAAGGTAGTTTATTTCGGGGTTTCTTTGTATAAAAACTAGCTAGTATATGTTTTGCTTCTCGTTATGTTGTATTCGGTAGCTATATATATATATATATATAGCTACATATATCTTATGTTACATATTGCTAATTATTCGGTATGTTTTTATGGAATGTGCTCGGGGTGCTTCTCTGCACTCGTGTAGATATCGTTCCAAGCTTTATATTTATTTTCAACGTTGAATTTTTTGTGTGATTCATTGTTTGTGCCACAGTAAATAATTCTGTGTACGGTAGGATGTTATGCGCGGTCGAATACTGTGCTAAGAAAATTGCGACATTGCACCGTTAGCTACTTCACCCTAAACGTCCCAACGGGCGATTATCTGCACACTTTGCGATGCAGAAAGCTATCAAATATGAATTCGTGTAGCGAATTTGACGCAATGCGACTTGTATTGCTGCGCTAGTAATCCTTCTACTACCTACTACAGCTGCTACTAATCAAGCTTGAAAAAATAGTGAATTTTTTTTACGTAAAAGCTGATTTGCTCATGAGCATCGAACGATCCCGTTGTCGAGATACGATGTCGAATATGTTTTTGCCATAGTAGCGAATATGGCATTAATGTCGGCATACTGCCACCAACATGGCTAGCTACACACAGCAGGCATATGTCTGCGCCTTGCCGTCTTCTGTAGTCGACTCAACTGCTAAATAACAAAATTTTAATTTATGTCTAGGCTACCGCGTTGAATGTAATGTCGATCACTTCTCTGCTCGAATCTGTGCCGAGTTGAGTACTCGGTAACTACCTTAAGTCGTCATTTTTGCATTGAGCGTCATGTAGTTCATCAATAGTCACAAAAGTTGCATTGTGCTGATCGGAGAGCTGCATTGAGCGTAATATAGAGCTGTCGTTTACTTTTTATGATGCTACGATTCGAACACTCTGTAACCAATTCGGCATTGTCAATGAGCTTACTGCTTTGTACGTTTTATTTAGTTCCGACCTCTGCTCGATGTGTTGCCGCGCACTCGGCAACACAATCGCGGTTAATGGCTACCGAGCTCGTAACACGATCACGTGAGGTCAAGGGCGTCCGTTGGTGCCATGGCGAGTCATGGCTTTGTGTGCTGCTCTGCAACACCTGCCAGCCTGTCGAACTGTTGTGGTGCCTACAGGCACTGTAACCTACACTGTGCTGTGTTCAGTGCTGCGTCACAGTTCGTGCTTTGTGTTGCTTCTGGTAGTACACCTCGCCATACCGTATCCAGTGCGTCAGAGGTTCGTGACCTTTGGTGATGTCGCACTGACGTCGAGTCGGTGAACCAAATCTACCTAGTACGTCAGGATTGTAATATCCAGTGGTAACTACTATTTCACAGTGACGTGTAAAGAGATTCGAGGCTACTGGGTGATCTACGGGATACTGTTAACCTACATCCCGTCGTACCCAAAGATTCGTTTTTTTTGACGTGCTACCTACTTACAGTCTTCTGTGACTGCCAGGGTCTCTTTGTTCATTGTGTCGCAGCCGTTTAATTTTTCTTTATTTGTGCTCTTTCGGATTATGTCTCTTGTTCTACCACGAAGCCCAAGACGTACTTTTTTCTTCCAACAATTTCATTTTTGCTGCTGCGGCCGTTTCAAAGTCTTCCTTTAAACGCTCGCTAACGAAGTGTTACTGAGAAAACTATTAGTGCTGCCGGGAGTTGAACCTGCGCCGTCGTACTGTAGCAGCTCACGATCTAAACCACTCGCCCGCTGAAAACTCGGTCGATTCCTGCGCGCATTGATATACGTCGGGTAAAATTTTCTATCACGAATAACATGTCATGGTTGTTCTACTCGTAGTGATTTAAGCTGAACAGTCCTTGACTACTAACATTTTCGTGCAGGAGTGCCAATGATGCAGCCCGTCGCCACTGCTACTGCTCCAGTTGCCCAGCCCGTGGTACGTGTACGTACACTTACTGTATATAAGTACCATTGTACCGTTATGTGTATAAACTTGAACTTATTTTGTTGATCAAAAAAGGCGCTACAGTATACCTATATATGTAGGTATGTATCATGCCCGAAGTGCATGAATCGTGCGGTACGTTACTCTGACAGGGAAAATTATGTTTGTGTTGAAGCTTACATATGTCTCTGTATCGTCATCTCTGAGAAAGATTATCCTCTAACGTATTACTTTTTAGCTACAGTAATGTGTAAAATCGTGTTTGTATAGGTCTATTGAGAACATGATAGGTATCTTATCTAGTATATGTTACCCGGCAATATAAAACAATATTTACGTGATGCGTAAAAGAGTGTCTTGTATGAGCGAATGACACGTATCTGGGCGACATATCCCTCCTGGGTACGTCCGTCACTACGTCTTTCTTTCCTTTACAACGTCGGCAACTCTTTCTTTTTCTACTTTCTCAACTTCCTTATATGTTCATGTATTGTTCGTCTCTTTTTGCTCGACTTGCTGTCCTCTCAAGTGTAGATCGTTTGTGGAAACACTCACGTGCGCTCATTCCTAACATCTCCCTACATACTACATGTCCTTCTTTTTCTTACTTTACTCATCGCTTACTACAATTAAAGACGATGTTCGTGGAAGCCGTGACCTAGGTACTACATCCCCACACTCACATTCAGCTCCATTCACTCTAGCGAAGTGTTGGCCAAATGCGCCTGGCCCCATTAGTTAGTGCATGACTTGTTTGCTTCTCAGCCGTCGTCAATATAGCCCTGATTCGTTTTTAGATTAGGGTTTCCGGCAGTGATCAGTAACCGGATTGCTATGCTTGAGATCGCCAACAAATTGACCCTCCCAAACAGGACTGACTTTGAATATCTCGAGTAGCCATAACTTGTGTAGATATTCTTATACCTGAAGCTTCATCTTAAGTGGGTGAATTTGGTGTGCATGATTGAAGTTTCAGACACTTTGAAGCGCATCTTGGTAAATCATCACGCTCAACGGGGATATATCAGTTACAGATAATAGCTACCTACCAACTTCAACAACTAAGTAGTATTTCATCAAGTCTGTTAGTGGCCCCTGCATTTCCTGTCTCATAGCCCCATGTCTGGGAAAGCTGAAATTAATGTGTAGCTAATAGGTTTCCCTTACTAGACCTAGAGTGGGTCAAATAAGTATTTGTGGCCATCTGAATATAAAATGTAGCTACCCAAGATCCTTCTATGGAATATAGGATGTGCATCACCCAGGATGTTCAGAGAGTTGAAAATAAATTTGCAGATACCTACTACCGTAGATATGTGCATGCGTGTGCCTATGGTATTAGTAATTCACAGGATGTTTAATTCTGTGTCTGCTGTATTGTATTGGCACTTTCATTGGTTCCAGCAGATGGGAATGGGAACTCCTCTTGCCGGTGCTGTACCAACTGTACCAGCTGCTGTACCGCCCGCTGCAGCTGCTGCCGCGTCACTAGCTCGTACTGGCAGCCAGGAATCTGGGTGAGTTGTCCGTAATCTCACGTTTGCTGACTGTAAATGTGGCTGAACCTTCATCGTCATCTTCTGTTCTTCTCCCTGATTCCCGATTTACTGATCCCATGCGCCTTGATACTGTGTGGCAATACCCTCGTATCATGGGTTCCACGTTTCTTTCGGCATAATTTAGGTACATCGCTTCCTTTTTCTCTCTTAGATCAGCTTAGTGCTGGTTTAGGGAGACTTAATCTACTTACAAACCTACCATACCACACCCGTATTGTCAATACGGGTGTACATCTTCTAGGGTAGTGGTGTTAAGCCTTATAAGGAGCGACTAAAATGTCGGTTTCTCAAGGGAATATTATTATCCGAAACGTCCTTTAGAAAGGTCCGTGGTTCTTATCGGGTTAAAATGGAATATGGCTGTTAAGGGGTTAACCCTATTTTATCCAGGCTGTGCTACCTCACTACAAAGGCATTTTCTTCCGTAATAATACACTTGAATAAAGAACTCTTGGAGCAAAGTAACACAACCTGGTTTGATAGAGGTTAACATCGCTTCACTGGATCTTTTCTTGACTTCTATGACTCTCGTTATGCTGTGCTCAGAAAGCTGTAAATTTGACTCTTGGATGGTCCATCGAATGCAAATTGGAAACACTTTGCACACTGTCACATTTACTTAGATGAAATACCTGGCAGTAGAAAAACAGAGCAGCCAGGACTTATGCAGGGGCCTTCTAATAGCTATTGCCGTTTATGTCGGAAGTATGTCGTGCCGTTAGCCGGTTTGTCAAAAGTATTTAGAAATTTAAGGAAAAAAGCAAGACAAAAAAAAGTCTGTCATGAAGGTTATTATTCAAGCACAATTACCTTCATGCCAGAGTTATTTATTATTTTTTATTAGCTGTATTTTTTCTTGTTTTCTTTTGTTTCAAAGTAGAATATCGTAACATTTTGGATATCGGAATATTTTAGATCTTTTTAATGGAGTAGGGTACGAAGTGCTTAACTAAGTAATTGTAGTGC
Organism: Parhyale hawaiensis; assembly: GCA_001587735.2. Classification (NCBI taxonomy): domain Eukaryota; kingdom Metazoa; phylum Arthropoda; class Malacostraca; order Amphipoda; family Hyalidae; genus Parhyale; species Parhyale hawaiensis. The sequence continues at coordinate 16,994,983 of LQNS02276924.1, read as the reverse complement.
ATTGGTAGGTTGAAAGTCAGATTCAGTTTGTCTGTTAACTGCTAATTTTGGGTGGGTGGTAACTTTTAAAAAATACCTCATGAGATCCAAATTTGGCTAAGAAAGAAAATGTATGCACAGCAGTTGAGCAACGTTTTTTAATGAATAGGTAATCCAAGTTGAACCACAAGCTATCATGAAAAGCAATATGTACTTATTTATATATTTACCTCCGCCAAGAAGGTTATGTTTTCATCGTGTTTGTCTGTCTGTCACCAAGATAACTCAAACAGTTAAAAACCGATTAAGACGAAATATACAGGGATTGTTAGGTATGTTAGGAGGAACAGATGACTTAACTTTTGGTATAGATATGTCCATCAGTTTGTTTGTCTGCCTCATTTTTCTCAATGCCATAACGCAAAAAGTTGAGGATGGATTTTTATGAAATTAACATGAGTTGTTAGGTATATAAGAAAGAGTAAATGACCAAATTTTGGTAATGATCCGTGTGTTCGTTCGCTCGTCACTGTTTTTCATTTTATGCTTGTTAGCACAATAGCTCGAAAAATAATGAATGGATCTTTGCTGCCCCTACTGACGCGTCCCCTGTCGACTCCACTATCGGGGAGGCCTTGACTGAGGCGGACTATATCTTGAGTGTGCCGCGGACAGGGAGACCCCCATCGTCCTTGGGGCACTTACTTCTCCTCTCGGTCGCCGCTGAGGCCGATGCTCCTACCGCTAGTGCTGGCGTGGCTCGCGCTGACTCTGCTGAGGCTGCCCCTGAACTTGTGGCCCTTGGCTTTGCTGGGGCCGTGTCTGCTTCTGCTGCGTCTGATGCTTGTGGCTCTGCTGGAGCTGCTGCTGCTGCCTCTGTTGCGCCTGTGGCCTATGTCTCTGTTGGGGCTGCTTTTGTCTCTGCCGCGCTTGCTACTTCCGGCCCTGCTGAGGCTGTTCCCGTCTCTGCTGCGCCTGTTGCTTCCGGGTCTGCTAAGGCTGTTTCCGTCTCTGCTGCGCCTGTTGCTTCCGGGTCTGCTGAGGCTGTTCCCGTCTCTGCTGCGCCTGTTGCTTCCGGCTGCGTCACAGCCTAGATGGCTGTGCCTCGGGGAGGGGACGGACCGGACGGACATAAACCGGATAGACCTACACAAAAAATTGAAAACGTAAACTACTACGGAATAAAACAATCAATACGACCAAAGACTTTTACAGCTGGTAAAAGCGATGGAGCGCTCCTGCGGAAAGCGATTCATCCCCTACAACAAATTCCGTACCTTTTATGATTCCGAAGAAACACCAGGATTTCCGTGGCACGTCTCAGGCCCGCACGGGGCGAGCAACGTCACATGTAGCCGGAGCGCGACGAGACTCCGACCGACAGCATCTTTCAAGCGAGCGGCGTATGTCCTCACGGGACCGGGGTGCGGGCGGGGGTCGGGCCCCGTTGCCTGCGGGCCGCGGCTTGACCTCAGGACACGACACGTAGCCCTCGCCACCTTCGGTGACCCTGAAGGCGTGGAACGATGGAGACAGGAGGAAGGACGACGGCTCGCCAATACAGTGACTACCGCACGCGACAGGCCCTACTCCTTCCATAACACGGCAGGAAGAGGCTCGAACAGGAAACATGGCAAACGACTAAAATATTACAATGGAATATAAGAGGCCACTGGACCAACAAAGGTAACCTGAGCCGTCTGATGCTACTGCACAAACCTATATGCGTATGTTTACAAGAGACTATGCTTGGTTATAGCAAGCCTCCTTTGCCTCGGAAATATACCGCTGAATATCTTTCCCCTACCCAGGATCACGTCCCTGGAACGGGACTCTCATTCCTTGCCAAAACAGAGTCTGTGTGCCAAAGGGTGCCACTTAACACAACCTTACTGGCTATGGCCGTGCAAATCAAGTTACGAAACACGGCCACCACTATCTGCAATCTGTATATTCCCTCAACCAAGTAATCCACGTAGCAGATATCACTGGACTAGTGGCGCAGTTGCAGCGCTCTTTCCTATTGTTCGGCGATTTCAATGCAAAATACCCAGCACGGGGTTATAATGTTAATAACGCGCGAGGCTTGGTTCTTGAGCGCTTGCTCAGAACTACCGATTTGTGCCTTCTCAATACAGGAGCACAGACTCATTTTCACATACAGACAGGAACTACCTCCGCGATAGACCTTAGGTACCTCTGCACGCCTGACCTCTTCCTGACGCCCAGTGGAATGTGAGTGAGGACACCCACGGCAGCGACCACTACTGTGTGTGCACCAGTTTCCCGGACCTCCAAAATCATGATGCAGCACCACGATATATCCTCCGGCGAGCCGATTGGGCTACCTTCGAGGCCTTGAGCCAAATGGAGGAATTAGACGAACTCCTACCCGTCGACCAGATGGTGGACCACTTCACGGGAGCCCTGATGAGGGCTGCATCAGGGGCCATCCCCATTTTCCAGAGGTGGAGCTGCTCCTCATAGAGTTCCATGGTGGAACGACGAGTGCTCGCGAGTGTGTGCGGAGAGAAAGAGACTACTCTGACGTTACCAACGAAATAGATGCTTGGCCAATAAAATAGCATATTGCCGCGCACGTGCGCAGGCTCAGTTTACCCTGCACCAGGCCCAAAATCCTCTTGGAAGGAATAGGTATACAACTACGCTAAACGTTGATACTCCAATGAGCAAGATCTGGCAACGTGTTAGAAAGATGACCGGAAAACCACGCCCCGGCCCTCCTTGTATACAGGAGAATGGCGAGGTGATAGTGGGACCTGACCAGGTCGCCGACCGCTTGGCTCGACATTTTATCGAGGTCAGCAGTGGTGCGTCTTACGCTCGAGCTTTTCTGACGAAAAGGAGAAGATTGGAACAGACCTCCTGAAGTTTGCAACCCTTCGCGAAGCCGACGAGGGGTCATACAACGATCCAATCAGTGCATTAGAAGTCTCTAACGCACTCATACAATGCAAAAGTACAAGTCCCGGCCCTGATGTATACACTGCAAGATGCTGAAACGCATGCACCATTCAGAGGTTCGAGCACTCCTAACAATGTACAGCCCTCAGGGGCATATTGTGGCTGGTCCTTTCCCTGCCACAATATGTCTGGGCATCGCGCACCCAACGGTCCCGAGTGCCTTCTCCGCAGGGAATGTAGCATCTGGCCGCAGTTCCTGCTGACGAGGTTCGTTTTGTAAAGTTAGGTTGGTTCTCTACTTTCCTCTTTCTGTCCCGTGAGGTGGGCTGTCGATCGAAATAGCCAACCTGGTACGCGGGACATCTCAAGTCTCTCTCGTGTGGGAGGACACAAAAGGGGCTGACCACTTGAGTGTCTCCTACTATACTTGGCGCCTTGTTTCCCTGCCCGTAGTAGCGCACGTGGTCACCACGCCTACCCAATATGCACTATTTCAATAATGCACAAGTAGTTTCTCTGTTGAAACGCCTGAGTTGCGGCTACGGAGGTTAAACGAAATATATAATAATAATAGTTCCTATTTACTGGCTGTTCAGAAGTCCGTATTTTGTTGTATATTTAGCTACATATCTTTTTACCACACTTTCCTTTTTGTTCCTCTCTAGAAACACATAATCTTGTTTGTGAAGGCCTAAATGGGTGCAAAATCTTATTAGCTAATCGATCTCTAATGTACTAATATCTACCATTTATTTCAGAGACTCTGCTGGCAGCGATTGGGGTGTACCGCAGGCCAGCAAATTGAAGTTTACCCAGGTGAGTGCCTCTTTGAGAGGGTTTATGAAGGGCTATGAATTAGATTACATATGGGACAGTGCATAGATTAGGAGCAGGTTAGGTAGGTGGCAATAGACTGACCTATAGGCCAGTAGCTTGTCGGGCAAACGTAAATCCGCCGTCCCTAACCAGCTCATCACCTTCGATGGCACTCAGGTGTCTGCTGCCCGTGAAGTAGCTACCAGCTTCTGCTAACAATTCATGGGCACACGCCCACTCCTGGACAAGGAGCTCAAAAAAAAAAAAAAACGGGCCCTTAAGAAAAGATTCATAAGCTGCCTCTGGACCATGACCATGAGTTCTTGACTCTTCAGTAAGTAGGTGCTGCTGCTGCCATCCGAGGCTCAAGTTACTCCTCGGCTGTCGGCCCTGATGGACTGGCACCCCTACACATCAAGCATCTTGGCCCCCACGGTCTCCTATTCATGACCACTCTTCAATCTCTCCCTGGCCCATGCTAGCCTGCCGAGTGTCTGGAAGGCAGCCAACATTATCTCCATCCCTATAGCTACCTTGCAAACCACTCTTCGACAGTAAATCCTACCGTCTGATATCCCTGCTTTGTCCGGTTGTAAAGATACTGAAGCGCCTGCTCCTTCCACTTCTTACGGAGTCCTTAGAAGTTTCTGACTTCCTTCACAGGTTCCGCTTTATGCGGTCGACCACTTCAGCCCTTCTTCCTCTAGTCCAACATATTGTTCATGGGTTCAACCAACATCAGCCCCCACCCGGTCTATAGCTTTAACAGTGGACTTCTCCAAGACCTTTGATACGGTCTGCCCTTACCACTATCTGCTAGCTAGCTAAGATCACGTGCTCACGCTTACTTCACAACCTCATCAGGTGGATCTCTGCTTACCTACGTGGGCGCCACGCCTCCTGTCTATGGGCTGGTAAAAGGTCGCCTTTCCGTCCCATGCCTGCGGGAGTCCCTCAGGGTTCGGTGATCTCGCCGCTCCTCTTTAACTACTGTGACAACGACTTCTCCAGGTTGGTGACGTCACCTCTTCTTACGCAAACGACTTTACGGCCTTATCCTCTGCTACTCCCGTCCTGGAGGCAGCGACGAGCCTATCACGCCATGCCTCAACAATTGAGAGGTGGGCTGGAGAGAAAACCTTAACCTCTCCCACTCCAAGACCCATTCCACATGGTTTACGTCCGACTATCACCAATCGAAGAAAGAACCAGCAATCAAGATGGGTGCGTTTATGTTCGCGACAGATGCTGCTTCTGCCTGCGGATTCTTGCCGCGCTGGCCGGCCCTAGTTGGGGACAGCAGAAAGAGACTTTACTGTTAACTTATCGGTCCCTGATCAGAAGCGTTGTGCTTTACGCCGGCCCAGTTTAGTTCCCTAATATCTCTAGAACCGCCGTGAATAAGCTGCAGGCAGTACAGAATGCAACCCTGCGCATAGTCACCGGATCCCACCGCATGACTTCGGTGCATTACCTCCACAATCAGACCTCGACCCTACCAGTTAGAGACAGTCGAGGGTTGCTTTCGAAACAGTATCTCTTCAGCGCATCGAGGGTACATCATCCTGCCACGGCACTATCATGGCCCCCTCTGGCCCTCGCCGCTTTCGGCACACTCTCCAATCAAAGCTTGAAACAGACATCGCTCCCCTTCTCACAGATGGGATTCTCCATCCCGAGCAGCAACGCGCTGCCCTGAGTGCCTTGCACACCTCCGCTGTCGCAACTGCAGCTGCTGCATATCCTCCTAGTAGGGTTTGGGCTATCAATGCCCGCCTCTCTGTGCGGAGGAGTCCCTACTCTCCAGATCCTATCGAGCTACCCTCTCCCAGCTACTCTATGGCCACTGCTCGGTCTTGGCAGATTATTAGTTCTGAGTGAGACGGATCGCTGATCCCTCCTGTCAACTCTTTGGACCGGACGAACAGTCTGTTCGTCACCTATTCTCGTGCTCTACTCACCCCACTGATCTTTCGGTGAGCAATCTCTAACTGGACCCGCTCGGGGCTGCGCGTTTCCTCGCTTCTCTTCCTCTCTTTGACTTTCTCCCCCCTCTGCCTAGGCCCCCTCTGGAGCCTTCTCCCCAAGCTGGCAATGGTGGACTCTGACGATGACAAATAACAACAACAACATAGGCCAGTTGCCAAGGTTAAGCCGAGGCCCAGGGTACACCCCACTCTGGGCTATGCCATAACCTATGTTGAGATGCAAAGAAAATCACCCATCCAGGGAAAAGCCGCTGTCAACATGAAAAGAGAATCGGATGTCAAGGGAAAAGCCGCTGTCAACAGCAACAAGCCGATTTCGAGAGAGATGATTCTCAGGTCTCTATCCCCCTTCCATCCTAAAAGGTAGAGCAAATGGAAAACCGCAGCTGGCCAGACAAGTTTGCGGTTTCAATTACTAATTCACTTGTATGGGTAGGTATTGATTGAAGAAAATTTATGCAAATCTTAATGACTTCTATATGGCTTGACGCTGAACTGGATGCGTGTTTCCTGGAGTGAACTTGACCTGTGAGGTATAGTGTTGAGCCGTAGGGATCTTTCTCTTCATATGACCACTGAGCCTCACGTACTGTTCGTACTCCTGCTGATGACATCTTTCTTAATTCTTCTCCTTATTTTTCTTATGTTGGCTGTTCCCTTGTAATGAATCTGCCCCACGCTTTTCGTAACGTTTTGCAAGAGCTGCAGAGTCGGAGTTAGTTAGAGTGGAAGATTCTTGGTGGTCAGGAGTCGGAGTCAGAAACTGGTTGGGCCCAGGAATCAGAGTCAGTGTCAGGTTCAGCGAAAGTGAGCCTTTATTGTGTTGAGAAATAAGCCCATAGGAGTTTAATACATTTTTTTAATCGGAGTCAGACCAGCCATTCGTCCGAGTAACCCAGTTTTATTTGCTCGTGAGAGTGTTAGTCGTTCCATATGCAGCCTTGTTCTGTTACAGTCGGTAGCTAAATAATTCAGCGTAGTGTGTCGGTACTGCAGTACTGCTGCCTGCCTACTGAAATTCAAATATATACCTATGAAATTCCACACTTCCCGTTGACCGCAGTTTCCCTGCTTGGTGCCTCTAGGGGCCCTTGTTATGCCCGTTGTCCTACTCCTCACTGACCGCTGATTTTTTTTCATGTTTTCAGTGCCACAGACTGTAAGAAGCGTGGCCTCTATTTATTTCTCTTCTTCGAGCTTTCCTTCAGTTGATTGACAACTTTCTGTTTACCTCCGCAGGTTTTCAATGCTATAGACAGAAACAAGAGCGGCTTCCTCAGTGGTGTGCAAGCCCGCAATATTCTTGTGCAGTCCAAGCTCCCTAACCCCACCCTCGCCCAGATCTGGTAAGTTATTGCACTTTCATCTCCTTAAACTTTCCTCATTGCGTCTTTGTTATCGCTTCCCTCAGTTGCTGTTTTTATTTTATCAGGAATACTCTTATTCTATCTATGCAGTACTGCTGCCAGAACAGGAAATAACAGTAGGTAGAACGTTTGATATTTTGAGTCTGGTAGTGGAGTAATTTTATCAGGAATGCTCGCTTCCAATCGTCGCATTGTTGCTGTGTTGCCGGTAGCACTTTTGATATCCTGAGTGTGGTGGTGTTGTCATTTTATCAAGGAATATTAGATTTTTTCGTCTATAACTACTATAATACTTTGTTACCTATCTTCGCGTAGTGTTAGAGTTCTTACTTCTGTGGCTGTAGGTCGCCGTTTGTGCTTGTCTTGAGTTGAGACACTGTCGGGCAAAGTAGGATGTCTACCTATGTCGTATGTATGGCAACGCTAGGGTACAAGCTACGCGATATTTCATTCCTGGAAACGAATACATTTTTTAGGACGTTTTTACTGTGTATGGGATATCAGTTTCATTGCAGTACTTATGCATGATTAAACATGTGCAGTCATGGTTAACTCTAAAATTCTGCCGTACAAAAAGTAGCTAATCACAAAATTCCTAACTCATTTATACCATATAATTTACTTTTCATTCGGTGTTACCAGCTGCCAGAAGTTGTTGAGATGTTTATTCAAATGAACTTGGGTAGATTCCACTATTTTATTTAGAGGTGAACTGGATGTCCGCATCATTTTCAATATCAGCATTTGCATCTGCATGGATAGCCTATATCCTCATCAAATAGTTTAGGTTCGCCCATCCTATGTTATGAGGAGCAGCGTCTCCTGGGGGACCCTGTAGGTTACTTTAGCCGTTAGCTAGGCCTTTGAGACGTCTGTCTTTCGTGCCCACTTTGCTTTCTTCCACTTTCCTACTCCTACTGATCTGACCTTCGTCTGTTCTTCCTCTTCTTTCTTGACTTGCTGTTCCCATGCGCTTTGATCCTGTGTGGGAAAACCTTCGTGTATGTGTTTCCCGTTTCTGTCGACATGCTATAAATCCCTTTCTTTTCCTCTCTTAGAAGAGATTAGTACTTATTTAGGGAGGCTTAAACTTTCTTATACTGCTACTACTACTACTACCTACTATCCGCATCAAAATATGCAAATGCATATAGTACTTGAACTCTTCTTAAGCTGAGCTTCTTTGTATTGAAACAGCCAACAGGGCGTTCTCATATGAAATTATCTGTGTCTATTATTTTGCTTTGCAAGCTTGTAGAATGTAGAGCCGAAGGTGTAGCTACTAACAAGACTATGGCAGACCCCTACACTAAAAAGTCAATTTGTCTGTCATGCAACAGGGTCCTTTCAAATTATTAGAAAACTTGAGCCACTACTGCTGGTACTACTAGCTATCTCTAAAATGTGGATGGTTTTCAGCGGTTTTGTTAGCTGGTAGACGTTGTTGAGCCCAGATGTATAAAGATGCGAGTGGATTCTCTAACACAAACTTGTTTATTCTGCTACAGGGCCCTTTCTGATGTAGACGGAGATGGTCAGCTGTCGTGCGAAGAGTTTGTGCTGGCACTGTACCTGTGTGAGCAGACGAAGGCAGGTGCTGCTCTACCGCAGTCTCTTCCTGCCAAACTGATCCCGCCCTCCCAGCGACGGGCCTCTGTTGTCTCCCTCGGCTCAGGGGGTGTGGGCAGTGGCGGTGCTGCTGCCGGCACACCAACCGATGGTAAGTTCAATTTGTTGTGATTTAGTTCTCCCTTACGTAGAGTGTAGGCTAATGGCCCGGCTGCGTTTGGCTGAGTGAAACTAGAACAATGAAACCTTTTGCGCTGCCGATCTTGTGCCGAAACCTTATCGCTGGCCTCCTTGTGTGACACTGATTTAGTCGGGGCCTCCGCCGTTAGTAGTGACCTATTCCCATTTTGTAATTTTATTGGGAGTTTATGATAGTATTTCGCCAGGCTGTTAATTCGTATGGTCAGTCGAATTAGCGATATAAACTATGTCGGCTGTTTATTTATGTTTTCTAAGTCTCGCTGATGTTCTTCCTCCCATTACTGACGGTAGCCTATGTAGCTAGTTCACGCTTTTATACAGTGTAAGTAGAACATCAACTCTCCACCTGAAATTGCAAACTCATTCTTGGCTCAGTTGATGAAAGATATTCAACTCCTAAACTTTCAGAAAAGGATGTAGAGCACAAAAGAGAAATCCATACAACCACCCAATACAGGCTTATGAATAATGAATTCAAGCCACGAAGAATTTAGCTCACGAACAACGTCCAGGAATGAATTCAGTTCGTGAATTGATCTTTGGCTGTAGCTATTTGTTTTGCATTTTCTTAAGCTGGGTGTACACGATAGTAGAATGTTCTCTCAGCTCAGTGTCCTTGTAAATGCAGCTGCTTGTCTGCCAAAAGGTTTACCAAAATGTTAGCTGTCATTTCAGCTGGCGTAGTGTCACTGGTGAAGTATCGGGCATCTCTTCTCTCTTGGTGTAATAAAGAACTCAGGAAGCCGTGGATTTTTATGCTGTTGTAACGTACGCAGCAACTGGTACATTCTGAGGCTGAATTCTGCGAGCACTTTCATGGGGCATGCAAAGCCACCTTTAGTTAGCTGGTGTTTCCTGCTGCAACTTGTAGTGTGCACTAGTGCCACGAAAAGACATTTCTGTAGCGTGGATGCCACTACTTTTAGCCTTTAATTTTCGGTACAACAGAAATAGTAGCTACAGATACAGCTCTAGTTACGCGATGATAGCATATTGTTCAGGGCGACTCTCATTTGGGTAGTTAGCTACATGCAGTTCTTTAATTTTTCACCTATTCTATCCCCATAATTTCTGATAACTGTAGGTATATAAAAAATGTACTTTCGTAAAGTAGTTACTTTAGTTACTTTAATACAAATAAAACCTTGGCGAAAATTATTTTAAAAAGTGCATATTATAAAAAAGTAACAACTAACAATAGAAGGTGGCAGTTCACCGTCGAAAGTGATTATAAAAACGAGACCATAATCGACTATAGTACTAGTTAATTAGCGACGTATAGAATCACTAAGTGATGACAAAAATACGACGGTAGCTAGTTATTGTAGGAATGAGTTTATGATAACATTAACAACAGCAGCAACTCACCCCTCACTAGCATATAAGCTGGGAACTGCGGCCACCTTGCTGACCCCCAAGCTCAGCAGTATCACGGGAGAACCGCCCCCTCAAGCGGCCGCCACAGCTGCTGCCGCCGCCACCATTGGTCACCAGAGTAGGATTTTATTTTTTTTCTTTTGGTTTGTTACCTGCTAATTTGGGGGCGTCCCCTGCTCTGTTATGATCTGTTTGGGTATTTAAATGTATAACAAATGGTTACTAATTTTGTGGCGTCCATTGTTATGATCTGTTTTGGTATTAACTAATGATAAAACAAATGGTTACTAATTTTGTGGCGTCCATTGCTTTCTGTTTTTTATGTTTGATTGTGACAAAAATAGTTTTGCTGCTGAGTGTAAGAGAATGATATTTCTATTTTGTTTGGTTTGTCACGGTTGCTAATTTTGTGACATCTAGCTACTGCTTTACTTCTATCATGTTTGGGTATGTAAGAAATTTAACCATGGCTGCTATTTTCGTTGTGTCCACACTGCTTTATTTCTGTTCCCTAAGGGTACGGTATCGAACAATTGACAATGTTACTAATTTTCTGGTGTCCATTGCCTTGTTTCCCTATAACCTATATGAATATTTGAAAATGTAATAATGGTTATATGTATACTAATTTTATGGCCTAAACTGATTTCATATCTCCTGTGATTGGGTATTACAAACATATATAATGGTTACTACTTTGTGACGTCCGTTGGTACCTACCTAACTACCTATATGTCTGTTTTTGTGATAGCTATAGCTACGGGCATGCATCGTTAGTTATCAAGTTTGTGGCATCCATTGCGCTTTTCTGGTGTGCTGCGCTTAATATTAATCACATTAATTATAGAACCATTGTACTAGCTACTCTTTTAGAGCCGCAGGGGTTGTGGCGTCCTATGCTTTGTTTTCATTGCATTTGATTTTTAGCTATAAAACAGTAATGCTTAGTAGGTAGTCTGCTAGGTACTGTAGTTACCATAGCACCAGGATTGGGGCCGGGAGTTTGCGATGTTGGTTGCTTTTTTTATGGTTACGGTGCTTAAGTTGTGACGTCTTTGCTCTCTTTTTTTTTTTATTAAAAGATGACAAAATTTTGTTTTTATTATGTAGAAAAGTAAGGCTGGTTTTTCATTTCATTGTGGGTTTTTAATTTTCCGGCATCATTTTTTGCTTTTCAGATTGTTTTATTGTTAAACTGACGATATATTCATTCGACTTTGAAATTTTATTTTGCATTTTTTGTTTGCTTGTGCACTGGTTATGAAGATTTTGGTTTTCATCATTTCAAGTAATGCGACGTATTTTTCAATATATGAACCATGGAACGTTTTTTTTTTATTACATCTCCATAGTTTTGATATTTTTAAGTACATTTTTGTACTTGCCTAAAGCTAGCTGTATGTTTTTTATGGAGTTCACCTCTGTTTAATCTCTAGTCATATTTTTTGGTTTTGCACTTTGTTTTTCATTTTGTGTTTTTGTGGTTGCTTTAACCATTTTATTTTCCTGGCTGCGATTTTTGTGACTGTTCCCTAATTTTGGGGTGTTATAATTTTGGTCCCCTCTGGGGGCATATAGGGCTAGGTTAGTTTATGTTCGCCCATTCCATGTTATGGGAGCAGTGCCCCCACGATGGAAATGTTTGTACTCGTTATCAGCTCGTCGATACGGTTTCTATAATTTTTGGTGCTACAGCAGCCTGGCCACGGGCACAGTAGTGGACTGTTGACTGGTTTTCCGTGTAATGAGATGAAAGGAACAAATACGTAATACAATATAGCTACTATAAGAATTCGTTATCATTAATTCGAGTAACTTATCCTAATTGAAGAGTTTATTTTGCTGTTGTATCGTGCTTCTTTCGGCTACGGCGGGAAAACCCATAATACATATAATAATTTTCCGTGTAACGTTTGGGCAGAAATACTGAGAGGTTCAGGGCTATATAGGCTTAAGCACTGAAGCGCTAGTAACTAGTAACCCTATCTTACTATTACTACTACTTCTGCTGTTTTACCTGTTTTTGACTTTGCCATAAGTTACCTTCAGACTTTATTACCGAACGTGGAGGTTCTATATAACGCTATTCTTACAAAA
>LQNS02276924.1:16840457-16904275 GCA_001587735.2 Parhyale hawaiensis | reverse complement strand
TCTCTAATTTTCTCCAGTTCCTGCTCGTTTTAGAACGCTGCTCTGACCTTACACCGAGGTTATCCTAATAGAACGTTTCTCGGTCACTGTCGCTACATAAATAGCTCTTTATCGCAAGAGGTGTTTTTGCAGGACTCATGCTACAAGATGTGTCGCGCGATCTGGGTTGCGTCGGTGTGGACAGTAAATTGCCATACCCGTTACGTTTTTTTATGAAACAAATTCGTTGTGACACACGTCGTTTGTGTCTTCGACGAGGCCCCGGCCTTACAGAGTCAGCATGACCATTGTATTGATGAAGCGTTCAGAATTCATGAAGCATTTTTCTGGTAGAAGGCTTCGCTTATGGTTTCAAGGAGGTATCTCGTTACTATACTTCGTACGTTAATTTCTGAAGCTTTCTCTTGTCAGATTTGGTAACAATTTATGTATGCAGCAATGTGCCACTTCGACGTTATTCAAAATTTTGCGTATCAGGTGCTGACCTTGCGAGAGAAGCTCGTCAATCCTGACGCCGCGTGGGGCGAGGTGGAGACAGAACCGGCAGCTGTTGCAGGTTTGTCATTGTTTTAAGTGCAAATATTAACCTCATCCTACAATATTATTTGGGGCTGCACGAGTCAGGCTCGATCTTGAGACTTATTGCATTCATTTTTCCTGCGAAGAAGGTGAAACAAATCACGAATCCGAAAGTCAACGAGCACTCTACCCTTAATTAGAATTATAGCTATTACTGCTATAACTTGCCCTTAGGGGCATAGTGTGGCGGTCCCTTTTCCTGCCACAATATGTTTGGGCATCACGCACCCAAGGGTCCCGAGCGCCTTCTCCGCAGGTGATGTAGCATCTGGCCCCAGTTCCTGCTGAGAAGGTTAGTTTTGTAGAGTTAGGTAGGCTCTCTATATTTCCCCTTCTGTTCCGCGAGGTGGGCCGCCGAATGGTGGTAAGCGATCCATCCCATGGGATTCCTATCTGCTCCCGTGTGGGGGTCCACGGAAGGAACCGTCTGCACGAGTGTTGGCTTTCTTCTGTCTTCATCTCTTTTCTTTTTTCGTCTCTTTCCCTGCGCCGCATGGCTGAGCGATTACGTTCTGCCGAGCCGGGTAGGGTTAGAAATGCTCGCGCCTTATTTCCTGCCTGACTTGGTGCACCTGGCCGAGATTGTACTAATAGAACTCATCTGAGTTCGACTCAACTTCTAAACTATATTATACAAAATTGGATCGCTGTTATATTGTCTTCGTATCTAATACGGCGGAAAAACCCTCATTATACTAATAATAATACTCTAACTTGCCGATATACCGTACTTCCTTCATATATAGTTACTAGTACAGCAGGTATTTATATATACTATGAGTTGAGGATTGCTGTCCTTGAATCCTTGCTGTTCCCATGCACATTCATCCTGTGGGGCTACACCCTCGTGCATGAGTTAGCTACTCGTCTTTATCGTTATAGCTACTACATGCCTCTTCCTTTTCCTTCCTGTCCTTTGTGTCAAGGGAGACTTCATCGAGTTATATTCACTCACACACCGCCCTTCAATCCCCATGCGTATCAGTTGCAGAGGAGGCCACAGCTGAAGTAGCCGCACCCCTAGCAGCAGCAGCTGAGCCTGGAGCTGTCTCTGTAGGCACTCAGTACCGCGGCCTCTTCCAGTTCGAGGCGCGCAATAACGACGAGCTGTCCTTCATGCCTGGCGATGTTATTACGGTGAGTGTCGCTGGCTCCTTCTTGGCGACGGTCGGTAGGGGCCTTGACTAAGATACATTACAGTTGTTCTAAAGGTTTCTCTGTTCGTGCATATATCTTACTTCCTAAACACTCTAGGGCAGGTGTTCCCAAACTGGAGGTGCTCGCACTCCTTTGGGGTACGAGATGACCTTCCAAGGTGTGCTAAACTTCAATAAAATGAAGTTGGATACAATAAATTTGTATACAAATTTGATGTAAACTTCTTTCTCTAACTGTTATCCGATGAGTAGTAATTTTTTATGGAGTGTGTTAACATTAAAAGTTTTCTAAGTATACCCAGCTGAGAAAAGGTTAGGAACCACAATAGAAGGGGAGATACAGCACTGAACAAGACTGGGAATAACGTTTTACAGGAGATTTGAGATGAAATAGACTAATGAAACCCAAGCATTCCCCGAGACAATGCAAAAGGAAAAAAAATGACACTTGATCGAAAGAAATCGAGCCGTTGGTGTGCAAATGGCAGCCGTTACAAGAAATAAGATGCAGCAGTGAGCAGGACTGGGGATAACTTATCCCGAGGATATTCCAGACGAGGTAGCCAAATGAAACCTTTGCATTCATCGAGATTGTGCAAAAAGGAAGAAATTTACACTTGAACAAAAGCAATCGAGTCATAATTGTGCAATTGGCAGCCGTTACAACAAAAATATATAGGGTAGGGACTCTGAATCATGGGTAGCTCGCGCTAGCTGGGGTGCGAGATGATCTACCAGTTGGTGCGCAATATTGGATAAAATAAGTTTGTGTATATAAATTTGTTCACAAATTGTACGTAAATTTCATTCTCCATCATCCGATGAGTAATTATATTTATAGGGGGTGCGAAAACATTGCGGGAGTTCTCCTCGGGTGCTAGGCTCAGAAAAGGTTGGGAACCGCTGCTCTAGGGAGTGTTAATATAGTTTGGGCCGTAAGCCCTAGGGTCAGAATCCCTCTTCCTGTTTCATGAAGAGCAGCGTCCAGCTAGTCTGCTTATGTTATCATAGCCTTAGCGTGGCTTTCGATACAACTGTATTGTATACTCACTTTGCCTCCTTTCATTTTCATACTCCTGCTGATGGTTGTTTCCTGTGTTCTTCTTCTTGTTTTCCTACTTACAGTTCCCATGCGCTTTGAATTTGTCTTGGATAACCGTCTTGCATTGGGTTCACATTTCTCTTGGCATACTATTTGTTTCTGCCTCTCCCTCTGTAAGAATAGGTACTACCTTATTTGTGCTGGATCAAGGTGACTTGAACCAACTTGAATTCAATGAGAAACGCAAGTAAAAAGTTAGTTACCCACGTCGTGCGTGGCTTCTCATCCTATTCTTCAGTATTTGATATAATGCCATCTCAAAACAAGAATAATAATAATAATAATATGTAGTAGTACAGCAACCTACTAATTAGCAAATTATCAATTTGTCATCGAGTGTCACTCAAACTTTGAGGAACGCAGACAGCGCTTCGTTTTTGGATCGTGTTCTTAGTCTGTCTCTTACTTACCTATCTTTTCAATTCCTTTATTATCACTTCGCAGACTTCCCCTGACATTTCTTGCTCTCTGTGGCTTTACTGGCAAGTCGTTGATGCCGCCAACATTAACAGCTGACAAACCCTTAGTATGAGAATTCTTCAACATTACTCCGTTATGTAAGTGAGACCAACATAATGGTAATAGCTCATTGAGGGCCGAGGCTTAAGTCCTGGCGTCTCTCTGGGAATGGGCCTCATGGTCCGTTTACTGCCACCTATTTAATCTAATCAACTTCAGCCCTTGGTTCCTTGTACCGTAACACCCAATTATTCATCTACAGGTTACCCTGGTAGAGGGCACCGACCCAGGTTGGCTGGGTGGGGAGCTTAACGGCAAGACTGGCTGGTTCCCTGAGGCTTACTGCGAGCTCATGGAGGGCACTGCAGAACAGCCCGCCAGGTGAGGCCAAGAGCTCGTGCATTAATTGCTCTTTGGGTGTAGTTGAATTAAATTAAAACCGCCTATTAAGTTAATAGGTACACGGTGGCCCATAAGTCTATGTTTGTAGGAAAAATCGCATTTCTGCGATGTACGTACACTCGAGGTTTTTGTAGGATCTATGCTACTGCTTCTTGATATGGCCCTTAGGAGTTTTTATTTTTCTTTATTGAAACGGATCTTCGATGGCATCTGCAATATAATAAATTAATTGCCGTGTTAGAAATCGTGTGACTCGAAACTCTGAAACTCCCTGTATGTGTTCGGAAACCTGCTCTTCTAAGAGGTTTCGCTCGCAATTATGTAGGTAATCAAATTTAACTTTTATGTTATTGCTATGAGTTGAAAACCTGTTCCTGTAAAGGGTTTTATTATTATTTGTGTACTGTCGTAATAACAGCACCAACTGTTATCTTCAGATAAGTGAGAACCTGCCTAACGGGTCGTAACACTCATGAGGAGTATATTGTATTCATTAAGAGGCTATAACATCACTTTATCCTGTTTAATATAGTGATTTTTTAATAGTTGTTGCTTGTTACTTTCCGTTTATGGCTGGACTGCTGTGATCAAGTGCTCTTGTGACCACTTCAGTGCCCCCTCAAGGGGCATAGGACGGAGACGGGCCATAGGTGGTCATTGGGTTCGGTTAGTTTGGGCTCGCCCATCCCATGTAATGGGGAGCAGTGCCCCCCAGGGTACCTACCCTGTAGGTTACATTAACAGTTATCCAGTCCTTCGGAACGTCTGTCTTTCGTGCCCACTGTGCTTCTTTCCGATTTCGTACTCCTACTGGTCTTACTTTATTCTGTTCTTCCCCTTCTTTCCTGTCTTACTATTCCCATGCGCATTGATCCTTTGTGGGAACACCTTCGCGCATGGGTTCCCAGTTTTTATCGACATGCTGTATTTTCCTTATTTCTTTCTCTGTTAGATCACCTTAGTGGGGGAAATGGAGGCTTCAACTGTTCAATTATCTATTGATAGTGGATCAACCACATCAATGCATCACTGTAGTTTTCCTAAGGGTAACCCCGCTATATTGAGGCGGAAGCGGGGCTATCTGGGTAACGGTGTGGTTTGTGTGTCCGCACTCGGCGCAAGGAAAGATTTCTGTACGGGATTGAGACCTCAATGCCTGTCAGTTTTCTGACGTTCTATGTTATGGGCTGTTGGTGTCCGCGAGACAAGTTCTGTTGATTTGACAGCGTCGGAGGAGTTTTAGCCAAATGTTTTCTGCAATTAGAAACTATGCTACAAATTACAATAGAGGGATTTCCTGCAAAGCCTTGCTATCGCCGCAGTTCCGCAGCTAGGTAGCTACGTATTAAGACACACTGATGCATCCCTTGAAAGAAAAGATAAGCCTCGGGTAGCTGGGTGTTATCACAGGAAATGTGCAGTTGAAAGCTATTACGATATTTAAATTCAACGTGAAGTCCGACTTGTGTCCGGTTATCCGGAACCTAACATTTCCATAGTTTGATGGGTAACTTGTTTTAGTCACTCCCTCATGTTTCTTGCCCAACCTCCTTAGTGGCGTTGCGGAAGAAGCAGCAGCAGCGGTGGCAGCCCCTGCAGTGCTGGGTGGCGCCCTCGCCCTTTTCATATGGACACCGCAACACAACAACCAGCTCGCCTTCGGCACTGGCCAGCGGGTGCTTGTGCGCGAACAAGTGGTGAGCTCTTGACTCGTTTGTGTTCTGCAGTTTCGCTTGTTAAAAATCTCTCTCTCTTTCTGTTGAAAATGTACCAACTTCTTCCGTAGGCTATATGATTTGCTAACGATTTCGTTCCGTTTGATTAGCTGTGCTGTAGTTCTCATTGATGGCTTGTGTATGATAATAAAGTCTGTTATTTAATGACGTGGCTTTGCTGTCGTGCGTTAATTACTTTGCCCTGTTCACCCAGTCCTCTCAGGGGGCTGATTGGATAACGTTTGGTGATTGTGGGGCGACATAGTCACCTTCTTGGCCGTCAAACTTAGTGTTTTATTATATTGGGTACGCCATCTAACTTGCTGTATTAGGTAGCTACTGTTCATCCCTGTTACACCATTGTTGCTGCTGCTGCGTGAAAACCCTCAATATCATTATATATAGTTGTTACTTTATTGCATTTTTGCCCAGGCTGGCTGGATGTTTGGTGAGTGTGGCGATGTGGCTGGCTGGTTCCCCAGCAATTACGTGGGCCTGGACTCCACAAACCCCTCACTGCCCCCCGCCACGCAGTCTCCACCTGCCCCTCCCGAGCTGCCGGACTTCCTCGCTCATGACGACATCTCCGAGTTCTACGTTGCCAATTTTGCTTATGAGGTTAGATATTGCGAGTGCTGAAATTGTTATCAGTCCTTCCTCCTCTTTTTTGAGTAGCTATTCCTTTTGAAATACATGTACCTATGTATGTATGGCTATCGATAGTAGTAAAACTAATGTGCATAGCGTATAGTAATAATGACCGAGTTAAAAAAAAAGCCTTCACTATTCAAGTAGAGTAAGTCCAGCGATCAGCGGTTACATTCACTTGGGAAATACTTCGCAGTAGAGTCAGTGCTTTCTTCCCTTTGGGCCCAAACTGCGCCCCCTCTGAAGAAAAGCTGCATTGTGACTCGACACACGTAAGGTGATGCGAGTCGTCACTTGGACCCTGTCCGAAGACTTTGAAGGTAAAGTATCGTGATTGTTATTTTGATTTTGCAGTCAACGGAGCCTGGCGACCTTTGCTTCAGCGCAGGTGAGACCATCCTGGTGGTGCAGAGGGAGGGCGACTGGTGGACAGGAGTATCGGGAGCTAATCATGGCGTCTTTCCATCCAACTTTGTGCAGCTCGCTCCTAAGCAGGTCGGTGTTAATTTCTCTTGTCAGGGGTCAAACATTTACTGAGAAGCCGGGTTGTTGGTGTTAGTAAGAAGAGGGTAGAGGCAGAAATGATAGATTACATTTGTAATGAATTCGTATGGAAGACTTGATGTGAAAACAGAGTACCTTTATAGCTATCTAAAGGTTAGCTAATTCCTTGTAGTCATCTCTTTATTGAAAGACTTATTGCTAAGACAATATCATATACAACAGAATGGGAATGGAAACAGTAGTGATGAGGTGTAGCTACATAACGGTAGGTATATCGCTTCTAACAACTGTATTTATAGCTATGTAGTTGTCAGTTAGCTGTAATTTAGTGCCTTTGTTGTGATCTAATATTTTTAGATTTACTTTTGTGACTGTCATGCAATAGCTAACTACTTACCATTGGATTGTTACTCGCAAGTTCTTCTGTGTCCAATCAGTTCGCTTGCAAATGGTGCAGTTGCTTCACAAAATGCTTCTACGTATAAAAGTAAGCGCATTTCGTTTGATCGACATGCGATCACTCTCCGACATTAGTAGCCACTGTGTGAAGAACTTGAATTGGTCTTCATTTAGTTTTGAGGCTATGCAAAATTGTTGGCTTAAGCTTATGATACAGCATCCAGTTACGCTTTAATGTGTTTGTTTTTAATACCACCGGCATCATTTTCTCAAACTGCCTTATGCCTAATATCGCTCCTGGGTTTTAATTCATAATAGCTCAGAAGGAGGCTTTAGTTTTCAAGATAATGCCGTAATTCGCTGTCGGCTCCTTGGTAATTGTACCTAATGTCAGTATAGCTAACCCGAGATACCAGATGTCGCCACTGATCGGTATTTGTACGGGCATCAATAGTGGCATAGCGCGGCCTCACCGCAGGGTATGGACATATGCGTGTGTAGAGACTGTAAATTTCGCCATGATTCGTTGAGTGGATACGGTGCTGAAACGATGACTACAATAATGATATCTAGAGCACTCTGAGAGCGCATAACTCCGCCAAGTAAGGCGACGATAACGAAAAATTCAAATTGGTTCTGAAATCATGTTTTTCTTCGTATCAACTCCAAATTCAAAACATTTGTGCCTTTTGATAGTATTAAGAGTTTCTGCAATTTTTTTGAAGATCCATTAATAACTTTTTGAGTCAGGCTGCAAACAAACATTATGACAGACAAATGTCAAACATACAAATGAACCAACCGATCGGCGCCAAAATTTAATCATTGATGTCTCTTAACATTACTAACAACTCCAGTAAGTTTCAACAAGATCTACCTATTTAAAACTTTTTCAGTTATTGCGCTAACAAGCATAAAATCAAACACACGAACAAGCAAGCAGATCATCACAAAAATTTGGTCATTTACTCTTCGGGATATACCTAATAACTCATTTAAATTTCATAAAAATCCTTCCATAACTTTAAAAGAAATTTATGCCATTGAGAAATATGAGGCAGACAAACACACAAAGAAACCGATGGACAGACCTTCACCAAAAGTTAATCATTTGTTTTTCCTAACATATCTGACAATCCCTGTAAGTTTAATCAAAATCCGTCCATAACTTTTTGAGTTATCTTGGTGATAGACAGCCAGAGAGACAAACCCGACGAAAACATAACCTCCTTGGTGGAGGTTATAATTTTGCAATGATTTATGAAAAATCCGCGTATCTGATGTTGCTGCTCGATACACTTGAGTGTGTTGATTAGTGTCCTGGCCTTGGGTTGCCCCGATGTCTATTTGACATTGTTTGTGCGGCGGTGGCCGGCAGATATGGAGACCTTTGTGCGAAAATAAAGACGGCAGGCGGGCTCCAGGGGAGAGTGAGCCCAGCTGGACGCACCTGCCGCCTGTGCCGTCACAGCCCCGGCGCTAGGACAAGCACCCGTGGTCGGTTGCGCTGTGGAGAACAACACGTCTATGGATGTAGAGTTCTATTCTTCCTGGATCCCCCCTGCCGCCTTTATTCTCGCACGAGGTTTTCGAAATCTGAGTGCTGCCACCGCAAATATTAGCCGGAATTCGTTTTTTGAGACACTCCGTTCCTTTCCTTCGCTTGTCGCCTTCAACACGGAGAGGGCGGGAATACTGAGGACGGATAGGGACAGCAAATACAGCAGCAGATTACTAATGGGAAGTAATTGGAGGGCTAATATGAAGGTGTAGTGCAGTAACGCCTTATGGTATATCTAAGCCGTTACTGCGCTAGTCGTATTAGCCCTCCAACTTCGTTGTTGGTTGCCATCATCAGGGTCCACCCTTGCCAGCCTGGGGAGGAGGCTCCAGAGGGGGGGGGTCAAAGAGAGGAAGGGAAGCGAGGAAATACGCAGCCCCAAGCGTATCCAGCAAGAGACTGCTCACTGAAAGATCAGTCTGGTGACTAGAACACGAGAAAAGGTGACGAACAGACTGTTCGTCCAGTCCGCACAGTTGATAGGAGGGATCAGCGATCCGTCCCTCTCAGCAGGCGCTAAGATCGAGCAGTGGCCAGAGCGTAGCTGGGAGAGGGTAGTTCAGAAACACCTGGGGAGTAAAGACTCCTCCACACAGAGAGGATGGCATCGACAGCCCAGAACCCTGCTAGGGAGATATGCAGTTGCAACAGCTGATGTGTGTAATGCTCTCAAGGCATTGCGGGGCTGCTCGGGAGGGAGAAACCCATCTGTAAGAATGGGAACGACGTCTGTTTCAAATTTTGATTGAGAGTATGCCGAATACGGCGATGGGTAGAGGGGGCCCGTGATATTTCCGTGGGCAGGATGATGTACCCACGATGTGCTGAGGATATACTGTTTTGACAGCAACCCTAGACTGTCGCCAACTGGTAGGGTCGAGGTCTCTTGGTGGATGTGATGCGCCGAAGCCTTGCAATGGGATTCGGTGACTATGCGCAGGACCGCATTCTGTACTGCCTACAGCTTACTCACGGCGGTTCTTGAAACATTAGGAAACCAAACGGGGGCAGCGTAAAGCTTGACGCTTCTGATGAAGGCCCGATAGGTGAGCAGTAAAGTCTCTTTCTGTTGTCCCCACCTTGCACCGGCCAGCGCGGCGAGAATCCGCTGGCGGGAGCAGCATTTGTTGCGGACATACTTCGCGTGAGCGGCAGAAGTAAGGTGTGGGTCAAACGCCACGCCCAAACCCTCCAATTGAAATGTCAACTGCACATTGGCGCTGTCAGAGACCAGGACACTAATAAATGCTCATTCGAGTGTAGTGATGAACGAGAGTTGCTAGATGTCGCTACTTAAATGACTTGCTAATGACTTGCATCAGCGTTGGTACGAGTTTCTCTCTCTCTCTCTCTCTAGTCTCCTATTAATTTTTTTTATCAATTTGTTGGTATTGAAAATGCCTGGGTTCAGGGAACAACTCTACCGTATGCAATTGCAGTTGCCTAGTTCAGAGAATAACTCTACCATGTGCAAATGAATATAATTGGCGCAGAAAGAAAGGTCTTACAGACATTTTCTAACGGTGTGTCGTCGCCTCTTGCTTGCTGCATAGTTGTTTGTGTGAGTTGAAGTGTGTTTGTTCAATTCCATTGCCATGCTTAGTTAACCGAACGCTTATGATTCTTTTTCTGTATATAGCTACTTTCCCAACAGCAGTGGAGCCGCTGCCTTAGCTGTCGTCAAATTTCACTGGGTCCAAAAATTTGATCTCATTCGATCCATGAATCTTCAAGATAAAATTTTATTTTATTGGCCGAAAAGAAAATATCAATGTGATAAAATCCTTACAGCTTACGATCGTAGTCAGTATCGTCAGTGCAAGATACAAAGTGCATAGATTGGATATCGCGGAACTAGAAAGTGGAAAACTTTAAGGCATTTAAGTGGTCGGAGAGGCAACCTACAAGCTGTAGATAACTCCATAGTTGATTTCACTAGTTGACCGAAAATTCTGATTATGATTAAGCTCATTTTGCAGAAAGCCGTAATGAGCTGCCTGGCCAATGAAGGAATATCTAATTTAGTGTAGCTATGTGAAAAGAAAATCCTAATTTGGATCAACCCATGTTTGTACAAAACTACAAAGCGACTGATAGTAGGTATTTGTAGGAATGTAGGTAGCTCCGCATAGTAATTCGTTTCGTTGTTGGCTTAGAAACGTCCTTGTCACGACCTCGTCGGCGCAGTGCAGTAGTGGATGCATCTTTCCTTCGTCGTTGGTTATTGTTTCGCATCGAACCATCGTCCTTCGTTCTGTTCCCTCTTGTTGCTCTCTTCTTCCTCCGTGCATGGGCCGCTTGCTTCATTTAATATAGGCCCATGTCTCTTATTCCCTTTCTCTTCTTTCGATTACCGTAATTAGCTACGGTTGCTTAGCGCAGTTTTAACCAGGCTATTATTTTACTACGTATGTTCTCTGTCCTATTCCAACGTGGTAAAAAGTGTTTTGTAGCGAGACAACACCGCCTGCTTAAAAGAGCGTTGAACTATATATTACATAATACTTACGGTACGGGAGCGATCTTTTCTTCGTTTGCTGAAAAACGCAAAACTTTCGGAAGTGCCTCAATGGATTTGTCGCCCTAGCTACTCGGCACTGCCAGCCTAGAAACCGCCGCTACTGCTATCACTGATGCTGCGGACGCCGTCACTACCGAACCTGCTGCTGCTGCCACTACCACTGCTGCTGTCACTTCCGCTACTGCTGCTGCCGCTACCACCGCTGCACCAGATGCTGCTGTAACTCCTGCAGCAGACGCAGCAGCAGCCGCGTCCGACGCTGAAGCCGCATCCGATGCTGAGGCCGCTGCTGAAGTTGCCGCTACTATGGCCCGGTCCCTCCGCCAAGGATCTCAGGTATTGCAGGTTTTGTTGTATTGTGGAAAGGGTCAGTGCAGCAGTTGTATTTGTTCGTGCTGGAAATTTTAACCCTATTCATACTATGCTGTGTTCTTCTGCTACTAGGATTCTTTTTCCTATTGGGTTGCTCCATTTTTGAAGCATCCGACGCAGAAGTTAGGGTTAAAGGTGGCCACGTCGAGTATGGCACCGGTACGTTAGAGGGAAATCATTCTATAATTAAATTACTTAGAGGATTTTTGAGATTTCTGTTTCCTTAATGTGACAAATTAAAATTTTCCTCATTGCAAAACATATTCCTCACTCGGTGAATACAATGTTAAACCATGCTTTGGTTTGTAGCCTAAGTCGCATAGGTTGCAATTAGCTAAAACAAACACTTATATTTCCCAATGTTCGGTAGCTTTTTTTTTTTTTTACTTTCGAAAAATGTGGTAGCTAGCTACTGCTTGGGATTTTTTATATCAATTTTTTTCTTTGAGAGCATTGTTACTAAAGTGATTTTGAAAATTTAATGCCCTGTCTGGAAAGCTTCATCGTTTGACCGATGCGGTACTTCACATATGACTAGAAGCAGATGTATGTGGTTTATCCTTGTATGCTGAATTACTTTTTAATTCACTACAATTGCTGCTCTGACCCGTCTTTTCATTCATTCGTTGATACTGAAATATGGCGAAAAAAAAACTTATGCGGTTCATAATGAAAAGACATTCGCAAAAGGCTTGCTTATTGAGGTTTTCACGGAAAGAAAGTGTTCTGTTAGTTTTATTTTCTGTTTTATATCAGGGTTCTTAACTGGGGCGTATCCATGCTCTGCTTCTGTTATGGGTAGCAAATGCCTGCGGTATCCTGATCGGAAATTTGTTGGTAATATACGGATATTATGTGATATCGTTCTCTGTTGATATTGGATAATTGTCGATGAGTTTACCATAGGGATGGTACTCAAATTCTGGGCGCTGGTTCTTTTTAGTTACCCAATAACGGCTTATGTAAACATTTCTTTCTCGTAACTGTAAGTTGGGCACACGGTGTACCGTGCTCAATTGAATGTTTCTTTTATTACTTTGTGTTTCTATTTCTGATGGATTTCGCCGTTTCCAATAGGGTTTTTCTACTTGGTAGTCGTGGTTCTTCTCTTTCGACTTTCCGAATTTTATGATTGGTGCCTTCACGTATCAGTTCGTTTCATTTGTTTAGTGGATCTAAAATTGTATCGCGACGATAATCTACTAAAGAAATTCGAGGTTTACTGAACTGAGACGCACAGTCTAGTGACTAGTCGAGTATGTTTTGATCTTGCTCTTATTGGTAGCTACAAAGAATCCTGAATTTTTGCCTCACACTCAAGTTAATGATGATGAAATTACAGGGAAAATTCCATTCTTGTTGAAATGTTTTCACTTAACTCTTCTCTTCGGCCCGCCTCATGTCTCACCTAACCCCTTCTCTGTGTGTGCTCTCTTGCGCTCCTCTTCTCCTCCTGCTGCCTCTCAGAAACGCTCCCGCCGCTCTCACTCCTCCTCCAGCCTCTTCTCCGAGAAGGTGGGCGATCTCTGCTCTCTTGTTGCCCACTTGCTTGCTGAGCACATAACCAGTCTTTATTACTCTACTGCTTGATCTTTTGCTCTCTCTTGATTTTTGAAGCAAGTCTTTGTTGCTGTATGGTCTCGTTCAATTTTTTCACTATCTTTGTTGCTTTTCCTTTAATATTATCTACGGCAGATCTTTATGTTGAATTTATTTCTGTCGCAAGTCTTTTCTGGCTATAGCTACGTACTGCCATTCTGACTACCTAAAATTGTTTACACGATCTCTATTGATAGCTACTCATAGTCTTATAGTACAGCCTAGTTTATTATTTCCAATATGTAGCTTTGTATTTCTGTTCTCTAAGTCCTTGTTACTGGTGATTCTTCTCTTTGGACTAGATTTTTTTTTTGCCAGTTTTTCTTGATACTATTAGCTCTTTCATATTACAACTAAAGTGATTGTTTTGAATTTATTTCTGTGATAAGTCTTGTTTCAGTTGTTGCTCTTGATCAGCCTTCAATGTTTTTACGAGTTACCACTTGTGCTCTCGTCCTAGTTTCAGTTCTTTCACTGGTCTTGGTTTCTACCGTTTTTCATATGAGCTATATGCTGCTTGAACTCTCATTCTCCATTTTGTGTTTTGTTTCGCCAAACTAAATAGCTAAGTGCTTGGACCAATTATATTACTATTATCTGTTCACAATCTCGTTTTGCTTTTTGTCCATTTATGTTGCATTGATCTGCCTATATTTTCTCCATCCATTATTATTGCCGTTCACACTTAGCTATGTTTGAATTTCACGTTTTCAAACGACTGTTGCTATGCTTTAATTTCACTTCGATTTACTATTACTACGTCCCTAAATTTGATTTATATTTGTGCAGCTAAATCTCCTAATTGGGAATTTATTTGTTTTTATTTGCAATGTCCTGCCTTGTCAATTTTACCACAGCCCTTCATCTGTTATTTTTCTGTGCTAATTTTCATTCGTTTGCTTTTACCAGGACTTTAGAGTCGAATTTAGTTTACTAATTGAGTCTGAATTGCTTTTGGACTCGCTAGAGTTTCTCTGCAATCAGCTACTGATCTTTAATATTCTTAATCGTACTTGCACGTTTATTTTTCTCTTGAGTAAACATATAGCTATGCTGCATTTGAGCAGTAATTTTCATGTGGTAACAGATATTCTGTAGGAAGTATTTTGTTTTCAGAATTCTTATAAGATTCTTTGCTTTGTTGGTTATGGTGTTACGATAATTCAATTTTTATCCACTGCAACTGATGCCTTATGCTGGTATTTTCAGCTATGCGTTTCACTGCAACAATTCTTTTGTCTTGTTACTCATCATATGTACATTAATCTGTATTATGCCTGAAAGTGTGTCTGGGGTGGTTACATTAGTAAGATAATAATAATAATTATGCCTGAAAGCGCTTTTCATTATGATATTTGCACTTTTTGTGTTGGCTATCTGGGAGATACGCACTTATTTCTGCTTGAGCGTATTTGCATGACGTGTTGGGAGTATGTATGGTATACAGTGTCTGGTACATTTCACGCAACGCCGTTCTACAACCTCCTTCCACTACGGTCGCAACCCGACTGAAAATCAGGGATGCCAAGTCTCTTCAGAGAACTCAAATTCGCTGCTATCTTCATTGTTTAATCAAACTTTTCACTACGCTTCTGGTATATATACTTGAAATTGAAGGTTAGGTACTAATCTGTAGGTACTATCTTATTACCTTTTTTTGACTCATTACCAGTCTGCCGAATCGCTAATTGTTGTTATAAGCTTTCGTTACCATTTGTAGGTAGCTAGGTACTTCTTTATGAATCACGGATGTAAATTGCCGGTTGATAACCTCGTTGGAGTTGCTTAGACACTTGAAGCTCTTTATTTTTTATCTCATTGAGGCCATTTTCATTGCTATTCTGAATTGGCACTACCGGTGGCTAATGTTCACAGTAAACAATCTTCAGTGCTACCTATCTGTTACGACATTCAAAGGTACTGTGATTAGTGCTAGCTGGGTCGTTGCAACAGAAAGTATGATGCTTAGCAAATACTGCATCGCACTGTCCCACGTCCTTTCTCCACCGCGGCCGTAGACCCACTGAAGATGCACAGAATCAAGGCATTATAAGCATTCTGCCGACGATAGTCTAATTTTTCCTTAGTTGTCACTCCACAGCGTTCGAGTGCTTCGTTCTGGCCATGCAAACTAAACGATGTCTGCCAAAGGATAAGCTAAAGTTCTAACAGGCAAGTCAATTGGTACAACAAGGGGCACTAGTAAGGTATCTGAGGTCTCTTCGAACTTTGAAGGAATAATCATCCCGAAAGCAGTGCACTTTTTGTTGTTTTAACAGACACAGCGGTGCTTTCGAACGATGTCGAATAAAACCACTGGGCAAAAGACTGTCGTCCGCAGTGGGCGTTAGGCAGTAAGCTCTCGATTCCACACGTTCAACAGAGGTCTCTGTCGCTGCTTTCCTAAGTTGATACTGAAAACATTTAATGTTTACCAAGTGCAACCAACCTATTTACTAACCAATTCATTGTTGAAAGTGGATTTAAAAAAAAAAGAAAAATCGAATGCTGCTAAGTGAAAAATTTGGTGTATTGTAGGTTGAATTGTCTTTACTATTTAGCTGGAAAGCAGACCACGAAGATACCATGGGATATGAGTTAACCATTGTGATATATTAGTAAAAGGGAATTTTCATTCAGCCTGTGATAATTTTGTATCTTGTGTTGAAAAACTGTATGCAACGTAATTATATACGAGTTATTAAATTAGTTTTTAGCATATTTTCCATTGATCATCTCACAGATCATTTACATATTTTATGTCATGTAGGATCTCAGGAAATATATTTCTTTTTGTGCATTGTTTATGTCTTCTTATTTCATGTATGACATTTTCAGTAGCTGTAGATATTGTATCAGTATGTTGATTGTATTGTTGATGATTTGTTGCTCATCTTTTTTTATTAGAGCCAACCATCAATATGGGCTATATAGTGTTGCTTGCTTTACGTTAGATTTTGAACCATAATTTTTTGCTTTGTTTTACAGAAGCTCACTTTACATTGTGCGGTAAGGCTACCAATTTTCTCTTTTATTCTCGCTGTAAATTCAACCTCCCCATCCCTTTGAATCAGTTGACAGTCTGTTCAGTTTTTAATCTGTTTACCTCAGACATTTCGATTTTCCCTTTAGCTTACCAAATATTTTTTGAAATTTTCTATGTGAGCTACACAAGTTTTGAAAATGGCGGATCTAACTCGTAATTAGTATATATATAATTACTTTTAACCATCTTTATGTTACCTAAATCCTTTACTTATTGCTTTCGCGCTCTTAGCTATTTCTCACAGGGGAGTGTTAATTACCTCCTAACCTCCATATTGTCAAGCTGGAAAATTTGATTCATAATTTCCCTCGATTTTCATAATTCAGCGGATGCTTTGCTTTTATTGCCTTTTACCAATTCTTTCCCGACTTAATGCTCACATTCGTGTTGATCCAATGTGGTAACACCCTCTTCTATGGGTTCTGTGTTTCTGTTGACATCCTGTATGTCTCACGCTCCTCTCTTGAAGCACTTCTTTTGTCTAAAGCAGCTCAAGATTCTGTATAATCTACTATTGAATTAGCTATTCTTTGATAATTTAACCTAGTTCTTCAGCTGTAAAATCCAACCTAGCCCATCATGGCTTGAGTGTTGAGAGGGAAAGTCTTGAGTATCCACTTCATTTCTTAATGTGAAGAAAGAAACAAACTATCCTTTGATTCCACAATTGTGAAATTGTAAAGTTCTGTTATCCCCTGGCGCTTCCACATATATAATTGTTAGTGGTGAAGATGGAATTATCCCGGCACCTCATAATGGATGAGTGGTACAAATTAATTGTTCACAGATTTCCTTATTGTTTACAGTTGAAGTGACCCTTTAATCCCCTAGTTGTTGCTCATAAAATTGTAACTCTCCTCCCTCGAATTCTATTGTTGCTAAGTGGCAAAATTTACTGTACCTCACCCTTCATGTATCCTAACCGTAACTGTACCTTTTTTGAAGCCTGTTCCTTCTGCAAACATAGTTATTGGCAATGCATTCAAAATTTTGGCCCTAAGAAGCTAACCCTACATTTTGTTCTATGTCCCAAATGTAAATACCTTCCCATACCTCAAGTAAGAATACAAAAAACTAAATGATATGAATTGATTTAAACGCCACATAAATCGACATGATAGTAATTTTTACCGTCGGGCTAAATAAATATATGCCGTTGCTGTAGTTGCTTCTACAGTACTGTATATTGTTTTGAATTTGTAACTTTTCTTGCGCCCTAAAGGCACCATTAAGCATTTGCAGCAATTGCTACCCTTTGTAAGTACAGTGCAAACTTATGAAGTACTATTTCATCCAGTGTTTTTTTTAATTTAAATTTCAGAAATTCTTTATATCTGATTACACCATTAAAAAATCCACCTTGCTTTATGCTATCTGCATTGGTAGCTACAGTAGTTATCTTCCGTTCAATTTTAAAAATACTATATGTCTCGGATATCTAATTGTACCCGTTCGTTTTTACTAATCATAGTTAGGAGAGCTTTGCTTTACATTGCCGTAATTAAAAAAAAAAAACTTTCCAATCACAATTGTGATTGTCTTGTAGTTTTTCAGAATTTTCCATGGCTTAACCCTGCTCAGGTAGGCTAAACCAATTTTTGCAGAATACCTCAGGTAAAATAGTGCTGATCAACCCTGTATACAAACGAGAGAAGTACTCCGAGAGTCCATGCGTCCGCCAAGCACGGCAACGTTAACAAAAAAATGAAATTGGTCAACAAAATTAAACCAAGATTTCTCTTTCATCGCCAGAAAAATTTGGCCATCCGTGTGTTTTAAAATTTATAACAATTCCTGTAATTTTCCTGCAGATCCATCTATAGCTACCTCTTTGAGTTATGTTCTAACGACATAGAATCGTTTCCTTTCCCGTGATTGAGTCCCATGTGTCCTTTCTTGTTCTTCATTTCAGTGTCACGTGCTTTCGTTTCCGGTTTCGAGCGTTGGTTGGCATGTGGACCATGTGTTCTTTGGCCTTTGCGTTTTACCCTCGCGACTTTAATCTTGCTCGCTTTGAATAATTAATAATAGTCAAACACACCAACGAATGAACAAACCATCACCAAAATTTGGTCGTTCATCTCTTTTAACATTTTCGCAATTTCTGCAAATCCATGAAGATCCATTCATAACTTTTTGGGCGCATATAGGTATACAAACTTAAAACAAAATAAAGACAAACAGGCAAATGAACAAATAAATCATCACAAAAAGCATGGTCAATTACTATTCGTAACATTCCCAACAATTCCTGCAAATTTCATGAACATTCGTTTGTAACTGTTTGAAATATGTCACGTAGAAAAAACAGGTAGACAAACAGACCAATGGTTGAACAAATCTTCACCAAAGTTAATCAGCTGGTCCTCCTAACATACATTACAATCCCTGTAAATTTCATGAAGATCCGTCCATAAGTTTGAGTTATCCTAATGTCAGAGAGACAAACTCTGACAAACATGTAGCTAACAACTTTGGGGAGGTAACACAGTACAAATATTCTGTTTCCTGTGAGAGGTAAACGTGCAAAAAAAAATATAGGTACTTCTGCTGCATTTATTGCCATAGAAATTGAAACATGTGTCGCTCAACACATCGTCTTGTGGAGACCTATAACCCAGCTATATGTATACTCAAGCACAGATGTTAGATTCTCAGGATTAAAAAACAAAACAAAAAAGCTTGAGGTGTATGACCCCACTTTACTTGAGCAGGATTAAGACCATAAATTTTATTGTGATTGTCCTCATCTTGCTTTATTTGTGTTTTACATTAAATCTCACAGCTTCGGTTCTCATGGTCTGCATTTTATTTGTGCAACCCAGAAGACCTAAATTATATAGGTATAAAGTAATAAACTGAAGTCGACTAATATAAAATTTTAACGTTTCGGTATGAAAAATCCCATCTTCAAAAAAAAAAAAGAAAAAAATTACCTACAACCTATATATAAAATTTTTTTATTTTCTAATCAATAAGGGGGCGTGGATGTTGTCGGGGGAAGTATAAAACTCAAATAAACGGAGGTGTATATTGATATCTATAATGGATATTTTACTAATATAGGATTCTGCTATAATGACCAGGTTTCTTTTTTGTATAGCTACTTCATAAAACTTTACTATGGCTTTGTTTGTATATCATTTGTGCCATCTTCATTATCTTCTTTACCTCTGACAGTTTTACTTGCACTCATGAATTGCATGGACATGCACTTAAGTTAAGGCCTTTGCCAGGCAACTATCCATATAGCTATAGTCACTTCCATTAAGCCATTCCTACAAAGGAGGTTTAAAGCCGCTCGATAAAAGGTTAAAACTCACTATATGTACTCTCTATTTCTGTTTGATTCATATGTCACAACCCAATTCGTGTCTTAGTTAATTTTCTTAACTGCACCCGTGCTTATACAGTTCGTCACTATAATGCTAAACCAAAGCATTGCAGCTAGTCCTGTAGCTCTAAATTCTTCCACCTCATAGTCTGCCTATTCTAGCTATTATGTATAGGTTAATGTGGGTGTGCACAGTTCACCTATTTTATTATAGGGTAAGCCCACAGCGCTAGTACCACACCCTACTTCAGTAATTATTATAGGATACTCTAGGTGTGTACAGTTCACCTACTTGGAGGAGATAAAGACCAAGCTATCACCGTAGGGAAAACTCATCGTGTGGGCGTTTATATTGGTAAAATAATGACTATGATAATAGAACTACATGGAGCAGAAGATCAACTAGCTAATCTCATTAGTTTTACTTGAGTAGGTCTTCACTGTTGAGTGTTTTATTCGCCAGTTTGGATTGGGTTTTAGGGCGTAACTCACTGGCTAGTTACACGTAAGGTTGCCCGAAACTCAAGCTGACTAAAACGGAACACTCACGAGATGATTTTTCACAGGTGGTAGGCAACTATTTCTTCTAGCTTACAGTTTTTCTCTTCTTCTACAGCAGTATTATTCCCTTTCATAGGGGGGTCGCTGCAGCAGATCTTGCTATTTCATGTATTTCTGTCCATTACCGTGTGCTCCTCCAGCTAAATACCACGCATATCATCCCTCACCCTGTCGTTCTCTGAATATACGAATTTTGTTTTATTGCCCAAAATTTCAACATTTCTGTGACGCAGATATTTAAGTTCATAAGACCGCATCTATCTTGGCTACGGAGCACTGACATGCATACAAGCTGGCTGGAGTTACATTCAAGTTTATTGTAGTATTTTACTCAAGATTTATTTCTGCCTCTCACTTTTGAAGACGCACGCCTATTCAAGTGGGAAGATGGGGAACGTTTAAGAAGTACGAGACTACTACAGTCTCAAGATCGAAGATGTGCTACGAATGCATGGAGAGAGATGAATTGTCTATGCGATATAGTCAAGAAAGGCTTGAAGCAGAAAGGTTACAGAACTAAATGACAGCTACTGATACGCGTAAGCGGGAAAATGAGGAAACGACAAGTCAGAGAAAAAAAGCCCTAAGGTTGAAAGCACGTCACACAATCATGAAGAAAGTGAAGCAAGTCAGAGAAGAGAAGATTCCCCAACGATCTATATTAATAAAAAATACCGATTATTGCGTGAATTTTTTCACGCTCGGGTCCACTAGTTACAAAAAACCAATGTGAACCTGACCTTTTAAGGGACTCAGGTCTAGTCATACGTCGTGATCTGAGAGAAGAGAGAGAAGCTGCATCACATTGTCCCGATTCAAGATGTGTTTCAAGCAAGAAGTGTTTTCTGATCAACCTTCGCCATCTTCTGCAACCTGGTCATCGACTTACAAAATCTGCAACCTGGCTTTTTTTCGCCTATTTTTTTCAAAGCGGACGCAAAATAAATACAGCAATCGTTTTATTACATAAGGATGATGACAACAGATGGATTTTATGTCAATTAGTTAAAGATAGCTTCTTTTGGTTTCATAACTGTCTCACACACTCAGTGCTTCATGTCATGCAGTCTATGTAGTTCAGACCCTTTCATACTTGGAGTTTGTTGAATCTAAGTCACGCGTCAGGGTGCTTAGCTCCACCTGCTAGCAGTGAGCTCCGCCCACTTCTGTGACTCTTCAATCAAAGCAGTCCCAGTACCGTATGAAAGATCGTTTCGAGAATCCCGGCCCTAACCTGTTCTGTTATATTACATATTTTTTTAAAATGCCTAGTACTTTCGTTTCCTAAAACGTAAGCTTGGAAAGTACTAGCTAGTCTGATAGAAAAATGATTAAATTGGCCTTCTAGAAGGTGTGTACGTGACTGGATTTTAACCCTACAGGGCGCGCAGCCCAGTTGGGTATTGCAGTAGTGCTATGTGTGCCACAATTTGTAGAGGTGAGCTTTCACCCTTTCTCTCATACCTTTGTCTACTCGATAGTCAACATTTATTGTTCCTGCTATAAAGGTAGCTGGTATTGTTCTTCCCAAGGGAAAAGCAGGCTGCTAATAAATAGTTAGTGTTGTGCATACGAGAAAGGCAGCTGCTAGTAACCAGCGTTCTGCCCACGAGAAAGGCAGCTAATGGCAAAGTTGCCCTCAGGGGCATATTCTGGCAGACCCTTTCCCTGCCACAATATGTTTGGGCATCACGCACACAAGGATCCCGAGCGCCTTTTCCGCAGGGTATGTAGCATCTGGCCGCAGCTCCTGCTGAGAAGGTTAGTTTTCTAGAGTTAGATAGGTCTTTTTTATGTCCCCTTCTGTTCCGCGAGGTGGGCCGCCGAATGTGGTAAGCGACCCATCCCATGGGACTCCTATCTGCTCCCGTGTGGGGGTCCACGTAAGGGACCCCCCGCACGAGTGTTTGCTTTCTTCTGTCTTCTTCTCTTTTCGTGTTTCGTTTATTTCCCTGGGCCGCATGGCTGAGTGATTACGTTCGGCCGAGCAGTGTAGGGTTAGAAATGCTCGCGCCTTATTTCCTGCCAGACATGGTGCACCTGGCCGAGACTGTACTAAAAGAGCTCATCTGAGTTCGTCTCGACTTCTAAACTATATTATATAAAAAATTGGATCGCTGTTATATAGTCTTCGCATCTGATACGACGGGAAAACCCTCATTATAATAATAATGGCTGACTTTTGTGCTAGTGTTATTCCTGCAAAAGACAGCAAACGGTGTTTCGCAACATATAGCGTCATTCCTACGAAAAATACAGATTAATTCGTGGGGAATTAATTAATTGACTTTATTTATGGGAAACGTTAAAAGAAAGTAGTAAGCGAAAAATCCAACTGTTACCAATGCTAGCGGGTATGCTGAGACGTTCGTGATGCGTGTATGATGAGGTGAGAGGAGCTTCGTTACATTGAAAGCTCTAGCAGTCTAGCTATATCGGTCAGTATCAATTACAGTTGGGAATGGGATATATGAATGATGAATAAAGTATATACTGTATGTCCTACTATTACTACAGATAAGACATTGTTGATGCCAAGAAGACAACTGCATGTACCACGTTAATCTGTTATTGTATATTTAAAAGTGCTTCTGTGTTAGGTGTTCTCAAAAAATTGTAAATTATAATATACAGTACAGTTTGAATTTAGTGTCACAGCTGAATATTTGCAACCTTTACCTGTAATTATCTTCATTGACGTCAGTTTCACTACAGTTTCTTTTCACAGTGGTTACACTCTAAGGTTAAAAATCCTATGTTCATAGAGTAAATTATTCCTGTACCCGCTAAACTTAAGTCGCTTGTATTATCAGCAGTTTGCAAACCCTCTTACTACCAAGTGTACTTATCATGTATTTTATCATATAATTGTTTTTAAAATAATTATCAATGCCTGGTGTTCTCTGACTATAGTTGAACTGTTTATTACCTGATTAACCCCCAAAGCTACTAGCCCGAGCTTATTAGTCCAGCAGTTGCCTAGTGTTTGCAGATTTTTCCTATAGAATTTTACAGAATAGATACGAAAAAATTAATTAAGGAGTTCATCAGGGAAGTTTCATTATATGTAATCGACTTTCGTGATATATGCAGGGCAGCAGAGTCGGAGGATTTGAGGGGTAGTTGGAGTTGGAATCTCACTTGGTCTAGGAGTCTGAGTCGGTAATTTTAGCCTGACTCGACTCCGGTATCCCTTTGCAGGTTAACACCCGCCTATAGATAATTAGTGCATATGCATTTGTAGTGTTACGTTTGTGTTGGAAGTTGCATGGCATACGGTATGTAAAAAGAAACTCTAAACACAATACATTCATGGTAATTTTTTGATTGGACATTTCGTTTTTGAAATATCGAGGCGTCTTTAAACTGCCAAGTTCCCAGAAATATCAAGCGATTTGGAATGATCATTCTCAAGTTTTCAAAAATAATAAAATAAAAAATAATAAAATATATCGTATATGTGGACATATTTTGTTTATGACTTAATCTATGTGTTTGCACTTGATAATGGAATACTTACCTAGATTGTCTAATGCCAAGTACTTGATACAATTTGATTGCCTAGCCTAATTTCTGTGAAATGATTTGCAATAATCAGAGTGAAAATCTTCTCCAAACAAGAGGTAGACATGAGACAAAAAAAAAAAACGCAGTTTGACTCAAACTCACTCTAAAAACAGATTTTCTGCATGGTAGGTAATTATTATTTGTAATTATAAACGTATGAAAATTTATTATCCCAAATATAGCTAATGATGCAAACTATCATTGTAAATGTACAAAACTACTATCTTTAGCTTTGTATGTGACTTTGGACTATTTGGACATGGTTAATGTTTACATTAGCTAAATACTAGTTGGATCAAAGAGTCGGAGTAAGGAAATCTTGGAGACCCAGAGTCGTAGTTGGAGCCGGAAATTCTAGAGGGCCAGGAGTTGGAGTCAGAGTCGGACCTTGAAGCATCCAACTCCGTAACCCTGGGTATATGTATTTAAATTTTTCACATTCCGAGCTGCCCCAAGTTGAGTAAGATAATTTTCATAAAATGCACTGACTTTTCAAACTGATACTGCGTAAACTGATTCTACTACTACCAATCCATAGGATATGTCTATTCTAAGAGCTCGCTCACACTCTCTGATATCCTTATCTCAAAGAACCAGAGCCGAGGGAACAAACCATATTTTTACTGAGGGGTTAATATGAGTTTAGTATGCCTATATTTTTATTTCTCTGAGACGAGCCCCTGGCCCTGTTAGAAATGGAAGCTTCCAGGAGTGAATTCACCTTCGTATAAGACCAGTGTCGTCAAGTACGTGGCATCTTTTTCAACGGGCCGTCCAGAAAGCTTTGTTTTTGTGCGTGTTAGACAAGTCACTATAAAAACCGAACAGCCGTGATATTCACCGTACCTAGCAGATCTATATCAATGTCACTTTAGTAGATATACCTGCCTTGGGGTTGCTCGTAGTATTTATAAGCTCCCTAAGTTCACAAAAGCGAGACCTGTCCCTCGTAGTGTATTTAAATTCAGCAAGTAGCTATATATTGGTAGTAAAAGGCTTTAAGGTAATTTATATGCTAGGTCCCTTCCATAGTTCTGTCTTATGCTTATTTAATTGTGCTGCTCAGGATGATTATGAAGGTGACAACAGGGTAAGTTTGCCATTGGTTTATCTGTTGTAGTTTCTCTCCCTTGTGTCATTAAGTGAGCCTTGGTCGTACGCTGAAAGAGCGCCTGATATCTTTGGTTAATATGAGGACAAGCGACTCTAAAATTGGGTGTATGGAGCCACTGGATCTTTTTTTTTTCTTCATTTTGGAGAGGGATGTGAATGTATAAGAAAACAATTCATTTAATACATTTTCCCACTTAATTAACTACTGTCCATCTAATCTTAGGACATATACTATTTCACAAACGGAAATGCCCGTTTATTCTACAAGAAACCACGGAAATAAATACCATGCCCCACAGTCATAATATTTTGAAACGGGATGTTCCCTTTACTAGCTCAAGAAGTGTAGATTTTCTCTATGTAACCAGCTTTTGCCTTTCTAGGCTGTAGCTATGTAAACTTTATGCACGTAAAAAGGAGTACCGTCAACCGGGGTAACTCGGGACGATTTTCAAGGTTTTTTGTTAATAACTTCTTACTATGAATGATTTTTGCTACAAACTGGGTGTCATTTTGTAGGTCTGGATGAGAGCTACAGANATTCTTTTGTTTTCTCCACCCGCTGGGCTGGTTGCGTGGGGGTTTGTTAACCTCATGGAGTTTCTCCGTTCCTGCGTCGCCAGTCTGGTGTGATTTAATAATAATAATAATAAACTTAAGTTGCTTGTATTATCAGCAGATTGCAAACCCTCTTACTACCAAGTGTACTTATCATGTATTTTATCATATAATTGTTTTTAAAATAATTATCAATGCCTGGTGTTCTCTGATTATAGTTGAACTGTTTATTACCTGATTAACCCCTAAAGCTACTAGCTTATTAGTCCAGCAGTTGCCTAGTGTTTGCAGATTTTTCCTATAAAATTTTACTGAATAGATACGAAAAAATTATTTAATTAAGGAGTTAATCAGGGAAGTTGCAGTAAAATCGACTTTCGTGATATATTCTGGGTTACAGAGTCGGAGGATTTGAGGGGTAGTTGGAGTTGGAATCTCACTTGGTCTAGGAGTCTGAGTCGCTAATTTTAGCCTGACTCGACTCCGGTATCCCTTTGCAGGTTAACACCCGCCTATAGATAATTGGTGCATATGCATTTGTAGTGTTACGTTTGTGTTGGAAGTTGCATGGCATACGGTATGTAAAAAGAAACTCTAAACACATTTCATTCATGGTAATTTTTTGATTGGACATTTCGTTTTTGAAATATCGAGGCGTCTTTAAACTGCCAAGTTCCCAGAAATATCAACCAATTTGGAATGATCATTCTCAAGTTTTCAAAAATAATAAAATTAAAAATAATAAAATACATCGTGTATGTGGACATTTTTGTTTATGGCTTAATCTATGTGTTTGCCCTTGATAATGGAATACCTACCTAGATTGTCTAATGCCAAGTACTTGATACAATTTGATAGCCTAGCCTAATTTCTGTGAAATGATTTGCAATAATCAGAATGGAAATCTTCTGTAAACAAGAGGTAGACATGAGACAAAAAAAAAACGCAGTTTGACTCAAACTCACTCTAAAAACAGATTTTCTGCATGGTAGGTAATTATTATTTGTAATTCTAAACATATGAAAATTTATTATCCCAAATATAGCTAATGATGCAAACTATCATTGTAAATGTACAAAACTACTATCTTTAGCTTGGTATGTGTATATATATATATATTGGTAAAAACTATTTGGACATGGTTAATGTTTACATTAGCTAAATACTAGTTGGATCAGAGAGTCGGAGTTGGAAAATCTTGAAGACCCGGAGTCGTAGTTGGAGTCGGAAATTCTAGAGGGCCAGGAGTTGGAGTCAGAGTCGGACCTTGAAGCATCCAACTCCGTAACCCTGGGTATATGTAGTTAAATTTTTCACATTCCGAGCTGCCCCAAGTTGAGTAAGATAATTTTCATAAAATGCATTGACTATTCAAACTGATA
This sequence comes from Parhyale hawaiensis, assembly GCA_001587735.2. Taxonomy (NCBI): domain Eukaryota; kingdom Metazoa; phylum Arthropoda; class Malacostraca; order Amphipoda; family Hyalidae; genus Parhyale; species Parhyale hawaiensis. Next base: position 16,877,696 of record LQNS02276924.1, on the reverse strand, counting down.
CTGCGTAAACTGATTCTACTACTACCAATCAATAGCATATGTCTATTCTAAGAGCTCGCTCACACTCTCTGATATCCTTCCCTCAAAGAACCAAAGTCGAGGCAACAAACCGTATATTTACGGAGGGGTTAATATGAGCTTAGCATGCCTATATTTTTATTTCTCTGAGACGAGTCCCTGGCCCTGTGGGAAATGGAGAAGGCTTCCGGAGTGAATTCGCCTTCGTAGTAAGACCAGTGTCGTCAAGTACGTGGCATGTTTTTCAACGGGCCGTCCAGAAAGCTTTGTTATTGTGCGTGTTAGACAAGTCACTATAAAAACCGAACAGCCGTGGTATTTACCCTACCTAGCAGATCTATATCAATTTCACTTTAGTAGATATGGGTATCTGCCTTGGGGTTGCTCGTTGTATTTATAAGCTCCCGAAGTTCACAAAAGCGAGACCTGTCCCTTGTAGTGTATTTAAATTCAGCAAGTAGCTATTGGTAGTAAAAGGCTCTAAGGTAATTTATATACTAGGTCCCTTCCATAGTTCTGTCTTATGCTTATTTAATTGTGCTGCTCAGGATGATTATGAAGGTGACAACAGGGTAAGTTTGCCATTGGTTTATCTGTTGTAGTTTCTCTCCCTTGTGTCCCTAAGTGAGCCTTGGTCGTACGCTGAAAAACGCCTGATATCTTGGGTTAGTATGAGGACAAGCGACTCTAAAATTGGGTGTATGGAGCCGAATGTTTTTTTTTTTTTCTTCATTTTGGAGAGGGATGTGAATGTATAAGAAAACACTTCATTTAATACATTTTCCCTCTTAACTAAGTACTGTCCATCTAATCTTTGGACATATACTATTTCACAAACGGAAATGCCAGTTTCTTCTACAAGAAACCAAGGAAATAAATACCATGCCCCACAGCCATAATATTTTGAAACGGGGTGTTCCCTTTACTAGCTCAAAAATTTTGATTTTCTCTATGTAACCAAGTTTTGCCTTTCTAGGCTGTAGCTACGTGAACTTTATGCTCATAAAAAGGAGTATAAGAAACTTTCACAAGGCAGGGCTTTAGCATTGGTTGAGTTCAGGCTCTCACTGATGTGAATTCTAGTTGCAGAATGATTCTTCTAGAATATACACTGACACTGTCGACTCTTGCCTCTGTGAAGTGTGGACCCACTGAGTAATGCTACATTTGATGTCAAGCTAGGGCTTGCATGAATTGTGGTTCATGGAACTGATGTTAATTTTGGGTCTAATTGTAGACTGGCATACTTAAACAAGACTTGCAAGCGATTCTAACTTATTCCTACCCACTGCATTTGAGAATCCACCATGTATTTGAAGGAAACCAAGTTACTTTTAGTAGCCATTCACCCCCAGTGCGTATAGCTGCATGATTACCTGGGCTTTCCAAAGACACATCATTGTTGTACCTATCGTGCTCCCATTGACTGGGTCATGTAACTTCCGCATTCTTTTCCTTCCTGTGGTCGTCCCTGATGCACTGTGTAGAGTTGTTCTTTCTGCCGTGAATGTTCTCGTACCCTGCAAAAAGTGTTTTCTCAGAACCTGTAGCTACCTCCTTCTCGGTGAACCCACAACCCAATCAGAATATTATAGTGGATACCTTACACGATTTACACATAAGTAGCTGATAGGTGCCTATAAATTTCCGATTGGGAAAGAACGTCAGTAGCTGTGCTGCACGTGCTCGCCAAAGCTGGTAATTCCCTCGTGGCACCGGCAACCTTGTTAGTCTTGGAGCAACACTTTTCTCAGGGTACATGTTGTTTGGGAACTGAATTTGTTGGAACTGTGTTACACTCCATGTATCTACTTACCTTCTTCTGTAGCTGAGAACTATAGGCCCAGGTTGACCTGTTGGTATAGGTGTGCTGTGTATGGTTTCCAACCTTAGTCCTCGTCTTGACTCCCTCCTGTATTTCTTTTTGTAGTGGAAAAGAACTTTCTATTTTTAAATGAATTTGGTTAAATTCATGAAACCAAAAGAAGACTTGCACTTACAATGTTGCCTGAACGTCATCATTCATTGTTGTAGTAAACAATACATTAAGTATTACCGATATTTAAATTTAAATGCCTGGATTCTTGCGAAACGCATGCTCGTGCAGTCTTGTTCCTCATAGACACACATGCTAAGGAACTAATCAGACAAATTAATAAATGAAAAACTTTTGCTATATATGGTCCTGAAAATAAACGAAGTGTATTTTGTCTTGTGTAGTATATTCACTTATGAACTCCTTATTTGGTTATTATTATTTATTTAATGATAATTCTACCCATGCCCTATGCTAGCTGCTGCATCGTTTCTTTATGCTGTGCTACATTAAGAAGCATAACACGTAGACCTCCACTCCCTCTCTTCTGGTATACAGTATAAAGTAAAGTCAACTTAGACCACACCCTCACCTGGTAAACCCACATGCACTGGTTTGTGCTGCGGGTATAGGCCCACTGGCCTATTATATGGCTCTCTTCCTTTAGTCAGTAATAGCTGTTAGAATGTGCTTCTTCACCCCGGATGGACGGCTTCATCGGCTCTTGTATCCATAGTATATTATCAATATGTAAATTCAGGTCAGGCAGAGTTAAGGCTAAGCACTAATAATGCTGTAGTTATATAGTTAACCTGCTTCAGTTACAATATTGTGGTCAGTGAAGCCAAAATAATGCATATAGCCTGTATTTATGACAAAGATCTATGCATGAGCTGTGAGTATGGAGGTTGAACAGATTGCGTGACGCGAGACTGCGGACACTAATTATGTTGTATAATTATAGCAATACCACAAATGTGTTTGGTGTTCAGTACGTCGTCGCTCACAGCACAAAGTGTTTGGACAGCTTGTTCCTTCCTTGCGAGCACAATTGCGTGTATACCAATCTGTTTCGTGGTCCTAACGTTAGCCGTCTTGGTAATTCGCGTCGTTAGCGTGAGTAGGTCAAAGTTTTGGATATCCCTTTAGGTTTGCAGTGAATTAGACCTTTGAAAGTGGTTCACTTTTTCTGTTGTTTTAAAACAAGCAATAAAGATTTGGATGCTTTTTTCTGCTTTCGGGGAACAAGAGACTGTCGTGTGAACTTAGCTTAAGGCATGTCCCGAGACTTAAACACCTTGTCTTTACTATTACATACTGTGTTTTTCTGATAGCCTAAGATATCTCCTATTACTTTCATACCCTCCTATCTTACTCCTAGACGTTGTTAATGTAATAAATGTTCTTCATCCCTAAATCCTTTTCTGCTACAGTATTTTGTGTCTGGACTAGAAATTAAATCCGGTGCTAGTTCTTTAGTAACTAGATTATCTTTGTGGTTTAAATGTAATGTGTGTTATTGAAATGTATTCATGTATTTAATTTGTATTCTATCCAAGTAGTATTGATATGCGGTGAACTAGGAGAGCAGTGGTTTTTGTGTGTGTTCATCTCTTTACTGACTTTGCAATATCACTCACAAATTAATCATAGTGACCAATCAGTGCATGCCGCTTTTATTATATATAGTTGTGCCCCAAAGAGATAGCTTTTGCATGTTAAAATATAATCAATAACGTACTGTTAATAGTGAACGTGTTAAACTTTTTTCTGGGCATGTTTTTCATAACTTGTTGGGTTTACTTTTACATTGTCTCCAAGTAAGTCATGTTTGATATAGCTATTTGTTACTAGATTCAATAGCTCACTTAGCAGGCTAAGTGATAGTATTGCAAACGAATATCAATTGTCTGTGGCAAGTGAAAATAGGTAGCTACTTGCTGAAACTCCTTCCATGTAGAGAAGTACTCTAGCTACTCGTCTCAAGTATACTTCTCGTGACCTATAGTTATAATTCGAGGGTGCAAAGCCAGAAGTGGTTATGTCCATTTTTGGCAAAATTGTGTTTTACTCACCGAGTGGGTGCTTGTGATGTACCATATAGTTTAAGTGTCACAAGTGTCCATGTCATAGGCTTATCTCTTTATGAATGAAGAGAATTGCATAGACACTTGTGACGCTAAAAATGTACCTCACAAGCACCCTTCTCGGAGAGTAAAACCCAATTTCGCCAAAAATTTACGTAATCACTTCTGGCTCTAAGCCCTCGAATTATATAGAGCACTAATTAACCATAACTTCTGCTTTCCCCCTGTTGCCATAGACTCGAGTTCTCGGTTACTTGCATTAAGCACGCTGATAAGCTGCTCCGCTCTCTTGTTTCATCAGTTTCCTCACGGCGTTGGTAAACTGAAGTCATCGATCTTCCTCTACTACTGTCTCCTGATGTTTGCAGCATCAAACTCTGCAGATTTAGAATACTGTGGGACATATACCTACATAATTCAGTCAATTTTCGGTGAAATGGATTTGACTTTGTTTCTGTTTCATCGATTTGTTTTTAATTTCATTGCACTTGCTTCTTTTTTGGATGCTGTGATTACCTAGAACTCCATCTGCTATTTTTACCGGGCTCTCTATTGTGTGCTTTCTCCTGATAGGTACCTATGTCATTTGATTCACTTTCTCTACTTTCGTGCTTGGGCTCTTCGTTTCTATCAACAGACTACATGTCCCTTGTTCTTTCCTCTGTGGCATCGTCTTCTTGCGGAAACGGAGGCTTAAACCTCAGACTCTAGCTAACTAGTTCGTTCACTTTCACTGCAAATGTTCTTCATGAGCTGTCCCTAGTTCACAATTCTGCTCAATGTCTTCTATAGTGTTTTTATTGTTATTTGTTACTAAAATTCCTCTTAGCTAGTCACTTGACGCGCATCAGAAGAACTAATTTACGGCTTAATTTATCCGTGTGTTTTCCACCTCTTTCTTCTTTACTTGTGACAGCCGTTGACTTTATTGCTTATGCCTCTGATAATTATTATGAATCCTTTTATTTAAGGCGTTTTGTAGTGTAGAGTGTTGCTACTTTTTGGTGTCGTGCTTATGTTATGTGTAATTTAAAATTTTTACATGCGTTAGCTTGTAATTTCTAGATGTCTTCTATTTCTCGACGTCATACGTCAAGGACCGTTCCTATTAAACTGCCCCTTGTAGCGTCAACTGTTGTAATTAAAACCTTTTGAAACTGTTCTGTAGTTGAACTCTATAGCTCTGTCTCCCTGTTAAAAAAAAGAATAATAATAAACATCACTCAGTCTCTTCAGTAAATTATTTTAAGATCGATACAAAACAACGTTGCAGGGTAAGGGAGGCAAGAAGCCCGAAATTGCTACAGTTCTAGCTCCATACGATGCCACCACCAGCAACCAGCTTAGTCTCCAGCGAGGTCAGCTCGTCATGATACGCAAGAAGACCGCGACCGGCTGGTGGGAGGGCGAGCTGCAGGTCAGTTCATTCTCATTCATTGTTTCATTGTACACTAACTGGCCGCTGCTGGGACTTCACATATCAGTAGTGTTGTTCATTATTTAAATGTATTAAAGGTGTGTAGACATGACTACACAAAGCCAGTTATTATACAGTGTTAATCATTTATACAAAATACAAAGTTCTATTATACAGTATGCACACATCTTGTGTTGAAGATGAATCCGACGCTTGACAAAAGAAAAAGATATAGGTAATTGTGTTGGAGATATCAGTAACTCCTGGTAGCTACATTCAAACTTACATGCTAGACACGAAAATGTTGGTCATATTACTTTTCTTTTTTATAAATTGTATCTGCATAGCCACTAGAATGGTCATTAACACGTGGGCTGGTAGAAAAAACTTTATTGGGGGAATTTTAAGATGATACTAAAAATGTTACCCTGTTGAGCTTGTAATACCCGCTGTTTCCTGCCATGAAAATTTGATCACCCGCTGATCTACAGAAAGTGAATTGTCTCAGAAGGGTCGACACGAGTCAGACTAGCCTTGTTAAATTTGAAAGCTATTTCGTATGTTGAATTTGATATTTCGTAACTAGCTAATGCATCTCCATTCAGGCCAAGGGCAAGAAGCGTCAGGTGGGCTGGTTCCCTGCCAGCTACGTGAAGCCCCTGGGCGGTGGGTCCGCTTCTGCTCGCTCCACTCCCGTGTTCCAAGAGGCCACCAACGTCCTGGACGCTCCGCCCACTCAGACCACACCATCTAATGATACCAGCAAGAAAGCAGCACCCGCCAGTGCCAAAGTTGCTTCTCCTGCCCCTGTGAAAGCTGCTGAGCCAGCCGTTGGTTAGTGCCTCGCGTTGCAGTCCTCAGTCGGTCACTCGGTGACCACGCCATATTTGAGTTCATCAACCTAGTTTCCCCCTAGCGTAAATTGGTGTTTGATTATATCATCAACCTCGTTTCACCCTAGCATAAATTGGTATTTGATAATTTCATCAACCTCAATTCCCGATATATTATGGTTCTTTTTTATCAACCCTCCTCGGAGGCCTATGAATTATAGCTTCATAGGGTTAGGTTACTGCTGGGGTTCCCACCGAAGGGTGCGAGATAACCTAAAGGGTGGGAATTCGTGCAGAAAATATTGTTTGATTTATATTTTTGTTCACAAAGTTGGGACTTTGTAGTTAATGCCGCAACATATTAAACGTTTTCTAGGGGTAGGTACCAGGTTTGGACCCATTGATATAGGGGAAGATGCAGTATTGAGCAAAATTGGAGATAACTCTTCTGAAGGAAATTTGAGATGAGATAGACAAATGAAACTTATGCATACACCAAGATTATTCGAAAACGAAAACATTGAGTTTTAAATGAAAGCATTCGAGCCATAATTGTGTCAATAACAGCCGTTACAAGCAATAGCTATAGCTGCAAGGATAGATACAGCACTAAGCAAGCCGGGGAATACCGTTTCCAAAGGAAATTTGAGATGAGATAGACAAATGAAACTTAGGCATTCACCAAAATTATGCAAATTGGAAAAAATTCACGCTTACACGAACGCAGTCAAGCCATTATTATGCAAATGGCAGCAGTTACAAGCAATATATGAGGCAGGGGTTCCCAACAGGTGCTGCTCGCACCCCACCCGGGTGGGGAGGCTCCGAGATGACCTTCCGAGGAGTGCGAAGTCTTAAAATGAAGTCATATGAATATAGTTGTTGACAAATATGGTACACATTTAATTCTCTATCATCAGATGAGTTATTATTTTTGTAGGGAGTGCGAGAACGTGCTACTAATTTTCCAGGGGTGCCAGGCTTCGAAAATATTGGGAGCCACTGGACCGTTAGTGTGTAGGTTACCTTAACCAATAGGTAGGCCTTCGTGACGTTTGTGTTTCGTGACCACTTTGCTTCCTTCTAGTGCCATGCTTTTACTGATGATGATATGTTCTTTCCCAACTTGCTGTGCCCATTCTGGTTGGTCCTGTGTGGAAACACACTTGTGCATGGGCTCCGCATTGAATCTTCTCCTGTTTTATGCATCTTTCTTGCCCACCCACTCGGAGAACAGCTTACTACTGACTTAGGGAGACTTAAATTATCTTATATAACCATTACCTTAACTTCAGCCACTTCATTTCCTGCAGTTAAATTGGCGTTTGATTGCTTCTTCAACCGAATTTCCCACTCATAAATTGGTAGGTAGGTAGCTATATGATTTCGTCATCAGCCTCATTTCTCTAGCATAAATTGATATTTGAATGCTTCTTTCACCTCGCCAAAATACAGATGGTTGTTGTCTATAGTTCTAGTTGAGCTTTACGTTACTAATCGATGCTCCAAATGCTTTTTCTCATGGGAATATAGATAATAGGAAACGAACTCATTTTTTGTAAAGCAATACAGCCCAGTTTAAATAAGGCTAAAATTATATTTTAGTGATAGAGGGGAATAAATGTGCCTTTAGAAGGATGATGCTGATTGAAAGATGATTGCCCTTCTTCTCTGAGTTTCATGAAGTGATCAGATATGGTTATTTTAAAATGAGCTTGTTAAATGACTTGAAGCTCGTACTAAGTATCGCGCCTCAGGGATTACGTAGCCTGGTTACCTGAGCTTGAGTTACGTTTCGGATAGTCTTCCTTGCTGTACCTCCTTATCTTCCTCTTTCTTACCTTACTGACTACTTGTCTTGTGCTCCACTTGTATCCAAAGTTCTATTCCTTTATGCAGTAGTCTTTCCAGCATGGGTTCCTTCTCCTTTTTTATCTACTAACGTGCGTTACTTTATATCAGGTAACCATATGAGTTCCACCGGTTTTTTGAGTGAATTATGGAACAGAGAAACCCAAGAAATTTCCTTGTAACCTGGTACCTACTATGGTCAACTACAATTAAACTAACGTATGTGATAATATAATAAATGGGTCTGTGTACAGAGCGAGTGGAGGCACTGTACCCATACACAGCCGTGAACCCTGACGAGCTCACCTTCGTCGCTGGCGATGTCATCACTGTTGTCGACAAGGAGGACGCTGCCTGGTGGAAGGGCAACCTCAATGGCAACGAGGGAGTCTTCCCCAGCAACTACGTCCAGGTCAGCCCTGAGTTTTAACAACTTTCTCGCCAGTATTTGGTGCCTATTTTCTGTTTATATACTTTCATATATACCGTGCGGTATAGGTGCTAGCAGGTGAACTAGTATTCTAGTTTAAGCCTCTAAGTTATGAGGAAGGCAACATTATGGGATTGAGGAGGTGTTCCGTAGCAATTATATCCAGTTTAGTCCAAAGTTGAAACAATTGCCTGGCCTATATTTGATGCTATTCATTTTGCATTTTCTCATGTGTGTAAGCCAGTGAAAAAGTACTAGTGTATTTCATCAAGATGCCATAGCTAACTTGTGAGCATATCTTTTACATCTCGTTAATACCGTAATGTCCTAGCAACCTATCTTATACGTTCAAGTCAGTGTTACGTCACAGTTATTGTTTGGCTTAGATCTGATTCTTCTTCAGTATATTTTGTCCTACATTTGGAATCTCCATTACCACTTAAAAGCTATTTTCAGGCCAGGCTTGCTTCTTCACAATTATTTAGCTCTAGTTTGGTAGGTAGTTCTTGAATAATTTTTTACATTAAGGTAGGTGCTTGCCACCAGCAGTGAGCACGTGCGTCGTGGTCTGACCTGCTGCAACGCCAACCGTTGGCGTGAATTCAGCAATTATCTACGGTATATATACATTCTCCCCTTCAGCTTGGAGTTGCGTGGCCTTGTAGGAGCTATGTTAGGTGATTCCTGCGCTGTCATAGCGTTCAGGGCCGAAGTCCGTAATTTTTTGGAGAGAGGGCCAGGAGTCCGAGTCGAAAACTAGCTAGAACCGGAAATCAGGGTCGGCAAGACTGGGACTATATTAACACATTCGCTACCAAGCCGTTCCACGAGAAGCCCTAGCAATTTCTGGGACCTCCACGGCGCAGCTCAGCAGCTGAGTTGCAATTTCAGCTATTGGGGCGGCTCCTATTGCTGGCAGGGAAGCCAGTTTTAGCCACTTTGAACTCATATGGTAGTGAATATGTTAGAAAGTCAGTCAGTTGAAGTACGACATTATTGGGGTCCGAGAAGATGAAGCCAGAAGTTGGCAAAACCCAAGTGTCAGAATCGGAGTTGTCCATCTGACTCTTCAATTCTGATTGTATTTAGCCATTTATTCTATGTTTCTGTGTAATATTCCTTAATTGCAAGTACTAGCCACTCAGCCTATCCGCCTTAGTTAGTTTTGCCTTATCGTTACTATTTGCGTATGGTTTGACCAAGCTTGCATCTATTATCTACCAGCCGTGGTGCTAGATATCTTGCCCCACACCCGCTGCAGTTAGCTGTATCGCGCAGTAAGTAGCTTGTAACTTATTGCATTGCAGGCCTACACAGGCGCCGGGGGCGACAGCTTCGCAGCTCAGGTGTCGCAGATCGCCGCTGCAGCTGCCGACTTCGGCGTCGACTTGGACGACGGCAGCCTTTGTTGTGAGTACTGAGCGCCACTTTCCGTTTTTGTATATTTACTGCCTTAGCTTCGTCAAGAAATATACCCACGCAATGCTTCCCAGGACCGGAATAGGCTTTGTTTCGTTTTTGGACTTCGGCAAAGGGTCCCGCCTACTGGACAGACCTGGAGTCTTAGGACTTTGCATGTAAAGTTGTGACGCTAAGGTACAAAACCCCACTCTTAAAGCAAACTTGATTCCGTTGAAAAAGTACTAGAACAGGAGGGTAGGTGAGTTCTTTAGAGTCTGCTCCGTTTTGTAGATATGATTTTAAAAATTATTTTCTTTACGTGCTTGCTTCTGGAGTAGTAATTTAGTTTCTAAATATAATTGAATTCTTGCGTATGCATGGCTTTGTAACCTTGCACCCACAATGGATTGTTGCATGCCAAGGATATCAGCCCGTGAAGATTGGTGTTGCTTCGCCAGTGCATCTTGTCAAGACATTTATTTCTTCATTCTACTGCAGTGAAGTCAGTGCAAGTGTTCTTGCCTATTCTCCTACATCTACTGAACAGTGTCAAGTGTTGGATAGCTAACTGCGTGATGGAAGAACTGCTTCTTGTTCTACGGTCTCGCATAGACGTTGAGAACATTACTTTACGATAGCTTCAAATACCCTGGAAAAAAGCTCTTGGATTACCTATCATCCGAAACAGACACTGGAGAATAATTAGTCAGCTGGCTAATTTATCTCTGCAACACCGAACGGATTTCCAATCTCGTTAATTACAGGAACACATTGTCTGGAGCGTCGAACATAATTGATGATCAGCACTAGCCATCGAATCATTACATCCTTTGGAAACTTGTGCTCATTGATGTGATATAATCACCAATGGTGTTTGTATGTAAATGGTTGGAATTGACAATGAGACTGACTTCTTCCATGTGGACCGCAAACTGCTTGTGAAACCAACGATATTTCCTGTCAATTAATTGCATGAGAGTTTTGCCTCCTACAAACTTGCAAGACAAAGATTCTTGGTATCGTCGGGAAAGATAAGCGTCGCATGTTAATGGCTCTCACCATGATTGAGGTTGCATCCTTTATTTTAATTAATAAAAATTTGAATATCGCCGAATAAATAATGGGAAATCACCCGTTGCATGCTAAGCTCAGTCTACCTGGTGCGAGTGTGAACAGACTCCCTCTCGTATTGGCCTTCGGTAAGTGGTCACAACATAGCTAAAAGAAAAATAATGCATGCTAATCCGATTCAAAATTGGACTGGTTATAACACTCGTCATACATATAAAAAGACTTGAATCTCTTGCTGCTGTGCTGAAACTCCCTCAAGAAATTGGGAATAGGCACCTCTTTTCCTTCACTTGTAACTGGTTACTGCAGTCACTGAACTTAGAACAGAAAAATGCCAGCTGTTGTAGCTGCTAGGCTGGAACTACCTCGAATGTGTTAAGTACACTGGCAAACTACCCCAACAGATCGGGAGCAGCCTCTTTAGTTTATATGTGATAACTGATTCCTGCAGTCTTCGTATATATTGAAATGAAACTGGTGCATGTTATGCTGAAGTACCCCACAGGATTGTGTAGCCACAGACTCTTCGCGGTTATCTCCTCTGCCACTACAGCAAATCGTTGGGCAGTTACAGTAGGTACGCGTCATACATTCAGTGGTTCCCCAGCTCGTCCTTCTACTTCTACAGATGATTTTAACGTGTCTCTTTACACAGAAGAAAAATTTTGCTTGCTCAAGTGAAGCAATTAGAGCATACCGTATTTTCTGTTCACTTCAGCCAATTCAGCAATTTAGCAAGAATGAATTTTTTTTATCTAATCGATGCCACTTGAAAGAAATGGAGTATTGCTGTTGTATCATGTGTTGTCACGACAGTGAGCAAGGAAGGTCGGGCAACACCATACGTATCACGAACAAAGTGTGAGCTGAAAGTTCATTCAAAAGTTGAGTATGTGATTGTTTAGTGTAGCCCCGGCATAGGCAAAGGAAGACACACGATGCAAAGCGTCACTCCCCACCTCTCCTGAAATCTTCCTGAAGATACTGTGACGTCATGATTGCCTCTGTGTTTCTCTTAGCCAGTGACGCTGTTGCTATAGTCTCACTCAAATATTTCAAATGCTAACGAAACTTGGCGCGGCGGGAGACATCTACATACATAAAGTCCCCATTACACTAATCGGCTCCCTACGGCCAACTTGGCCTGCGGCGCCGTAGGGAGAATCTGGCCTGGCCGGCAGCCTAGAGCTATTTAACGTATTTAAACGGCCGGAGGCAATTGGGTCCGTCCAAGGAAGTTTAATAGAAAGGAAGGAGCCATGAGCCTCCTCCATGAAGCCAGTTCCTGGTGTGCTATTCCAGCGTGGCTGCTGCCAGTCGCCGTATGCACCAATCGCATACCGGTAGTTAGCTATCACCCGCGAACATTTGTATGCAGTGTTAGTAAGTATATTTCTCTGTCCATGTAAAAAATGGTCGAAGGAGCTGAGCAATGTTCATAATTTTTTGTGGGGAACTTTTTGGGTTGACTTAGATGTGACCCACGCCAAAAAAATTAGACCTAGCTGGCCATCAGAAATGACGGCGTTGAATTTGCCTCCACCGAGGGTGATGCTCTTACACCACGAGGCGTTCCATTTTTCTTGTGATTATTAAGGATCTAATACTAGGGGCGTAGCGCACTAACCTTGTTGGACACAGCATCCATATGGGAAATTAGGATTAGCTGGCCGTCCAAAATTGCGGCTTTGAATTTGCTCCCCCTCCCCTCGGGTAATGGTCTTATGCCACGAGGCATTCTAGTAGAACATCAGTTTGTTTCTCCCCCGTCACTTCCATCAATGAGATTAATGTGTGTTCGTTCATTACAGTCGTTCGTTCATTACAGCCATTACAGTGAGTGCTAGAGGCACTCACTTTCATGGCTGATCTGATTTCTTCCCGTGGGAGTGTATTCCTACACTAATACTATTGCAATAACTCGCGTAGCAGCCACACCGGAAAGGCTGGAACGCTAGCTGCTCTAACTTAAGGCGGCAGGGCTCCCCTCTCATTACCCCTCAAGGGGCATAGGATGGGCCATTGGGTTAGGTTAGTTAGGCTCGCCCATGCTATGCTATAGGGTCCGGCAACCCCAGGGGGCTCGTGTGGGTTACCTTAGCTATTAGCTAGGCCTTCGGGACGTCTGTCTTTCGTGCCCACTTTGCTTCTTTCCCGATTTCATACTCCTACTTGCTCATGCTTTATTCTGTTCTTCCTCTTCTTTCCCAACTTGCTGTTCCCATGCACGTTGATCCTGTGTTGGCACACATTCGTGTGTTTCCCATCTTTATCGGCATGCTATGTGTCCCTTATTCTTTCCTCTGTGATATCGTTCTTCTCGGAAACGGAGGCTTAAACTTTCAGGCTATAACTTACTCTTCTCTATTAAACCTCCTTGCTCAGTCCAGCACTGTTTGTGGTGGAGGCAACATGTTATGTGAGATACAGCCTCTGACTGATGCAATATCGAGCCGTACGGCGCCAGCTATTCTGTGCTCAGTTCTGATGTCCAGCGGCCAACTTCATACGGCCGATTTGTTATTTCACGCTCCGGTTTGGAGGTGTGCTAGCGTCGCGACCGATGACGCCGTATGAAAACGCTACGTCCAAAGCCCATAAAACACTGGCATCATGGCTACCAACATATGATATTAGCAAGCGTTATCGTTATCGCAAATTTTCTCGCCAATATGCTGAAGAAATTCCGTCTGTGTTCATTTTGCTTTGGCCCCGGCATTAAGCAGCTTTCTCTACGTTGCAATGTTAGGCCCAAGGAAGTTCAATACAAAGAGCTTCAATTGAGAGGGGGGAGCCAGGAGCCTCGTACGTGAAGCTCAAGAGTCTCTTACGGCTGCAGCCAGTCACCGTGCGCACCAATCGCATTTTAGTAGAGTCGCTTATGGCTGCAGCCAGTCGCCGAAGCACCAATCGCATATCAGTACATCGGCATGTTTGCTGCTCCCCAGTCACTTCCACCAATGAGATTTATGAACACGTCTCACAGCCACAAAAGATCTGGTTGACTCGCTGACAAATCTGTGAATAGACCTCAGGGTGCCTTCTCCTGTATTGAAGCTCCATGGTTCAATAGAAGGAAGGAGCACAGCCAAATTTCGCTGTATCAACTGGCCAGGGAAGTTCTTTGTTCTTTGGTGGCTGCTCCATTCCCAAGGAGTTTCTAATGGGAGGAGCAAGCCCAAGCTGTCTCTCTGGGCAAGTAAACACCTGGCTTGTCACGTGACCTGAGTTGGCGTTTGGAGTCCTTGAGCTGGATGTACTGCTCTCATGCAGTGGGACGAAGGCAGTGGTCAGCACATATAGCTAATTAAGGAAGATACAGACAAGCAGTTCTTCAATATTTTTGCGAGAAAATCGTGTCTGAAGATTTATATCCCAGTGCTCACTCTGTTATTTTCATCAGAAGTTACGTTAGTATATAGGATACAAGTTTCCTTTACATACTTCCATCCGCTCGGAATTTCGTCGATGGTTAATGGCTATAAAAATTTGAGCTCAGGACTCCTTCATAAACAGGCTGCGCAAGGCAATGCCGCTCTCCGATTGGATATGCCACTCAGCTAGCTCAAGGGAAAAGTTTACTCGAAACGCTCCCGTACGGTAGCTAAATAGAGAGGGTGCACTCCTCTTTTAGAACCTCCTTGCCCCTTCCCGCCCATCACAGGCTCTCGGCCATCCCTTCCTACCAATAAGAGGCTCTCAGCATTCCCTTCCAGCCAATAAGAGGCTTCCAGCCGTTCGTGCAGCCAACCATCCCGTCAGCCAGACTTCAGCCCTGCCGGGAAAAATCAGCTTCAAATCTCCGTAGGCGTTGCTACTTCCTCCTTATTAATATTCCCTGGTTAGAATATCGTCAAGCCGTCACTGTGTGTAGCTTTGCGTTTTACATTGCCTTGGTTCTGTGTTTCATTGCTGTGTTTTCTTATCGTTGTGAACATGTGCTAGACTTGCTGTTGCACTTCAGCTGTTGCTTCTCTGTACGGTTGACGTTCGCATTGCATGCAGTGTCACGTTTTTGCACTGATTTAAATAGTTCTCTTAGATTTTCCCTTGCTTCAAAGCAGGGTTGCGGAGTCGGATAGAAACGTTCCACTGCGTCCAGCCGGCTTCCGATTCATGTTCCTTGGTTGTGGTTCCGGCTGTAAGCCGAGTAGCTAAATCAATCTTAGATCGCTATTGATTGTCTTAAGTTTCAGAAATAGCGGGACAATACCATTATAATCATGTTCCTTGGACTCCAAAAATGTCCAACTCCGACCGAATCCAATATTTTTTTTAATTTCTTGACAAAATAAACCCAATTTCTCCAACTCCTGGGAAAAGCTAATTTTTCTCCAACTCTTATTCCCAAAAAAATATCAGATTCCTACGGCTCTTGACTCGATGAACCCTAAAAATATGCGACTCTGACTCTGCAAACCTGATGCAAAGATAGTATTACGACGGGCTCCTTGAATTTTTTCTATCTAGATGTGCATTTGTGTATGGAAGTATAACCTTGGTAGTTAATCCCTACTATGCGAAGTGAGTTTGGCTGTAGAAGAACAGTAGCAGTCATATCCACGGTTCGTAGCAGCGCGTTTGAAAGGTTTTTCATCAGTTTCGTTACAGCACGCAGCCCTCCCCCCCCCAAGTGTTGCGTATGTCGCTCTGCTTTTACGCGCTTCTTTCAGATATTCTGGCGCTCTTACCTCAAAATCCCAAGTAAGATTTGTGGTCGCCTCAAATGCCAAGCTTTGGGCGGCCAGCAGTTGGAGGGCTAAAACGAGAAGTGCAGTAACGCTTTAATTATACCTACGGGCGTTGTTTCACTAGTCATAGTGGCCCTCCAATTCTGTCAGAGAAAGCGTAGCACTTCCTAAGTGTTTCTCCGTAGTACAGATTCTGTCATAAACACTGCGGGTGGGCTTCGCTAGTTCACTTATTGTAGAGCTGCCTCAGCATAACTATAATATCAGTACCTACTCCCTGATCAGTACTGTGTGTCTCAAGCTTCCGTGCCTCTCTTATTGGATTTACCGCTAAAGACCGCTGCGTGCCTTGTCCATGACCTAACCTGTGAATCTGTCAGTTACCTTAGTTTGTTTTTAGACGAGGTCTAGGTGGTGTTACTCAAGCCACCCGCTGTTCCAAGAGTTACCTTCATTGCACTCTTCTTAGCACCGGAAGGTACTCTTTGTCATGCATATTATTTCACTGGTTGTAATTAACTCGATTTAGCATTACCGTGTTGTACGCAATCGGGTTGTGGTGATCCGTGTCCAAACTTATTTTCCATCAGTTGTAAATAGCTACTGGAAGGCGGCGTTATATGTCCTACCCAATTTAAGTCGATTTAGGGAACTTTACAATATTGTAAACTATCAGTTTTTGGTGCTCCGTGTCCTAATTTTTCCATCGGTTGTAAATAGTTTAAGAGGCGTTGCATGTTCCACCCATTACCATACTCTCCGACCCATCCTTCACTTTCACTGCTTGTCTGAAATTAATTTTCCGTGTCTGCCTGTCTGCCTGCTGGGCTGCTGTGTACAGTGCGTAGGTACGTTGGAAACCCAACTCTTACGGGGCTGTTTTGGTTGTCCACAGGAGCTGTGTGGTGGTGGTGTGTGGTTGCGGCGTGTGGTTCCTGTGGCTCATCCATCTCTTGCTGTGGCGCTCCCTCGCCACCAACCGTGGGTGCTCGCTCATCTCTCCCCCGTCTGCGTTGGTTGGGGTCTCTTAGCTCTCGGCCCTGGCAAAGAAATGTGTCATTGATACCGCTACAGTTTTTTTTCTTTGCATCACTACGAAATGTCCCAACACTACAGCTGTTGTCTGGGTCCC
The DNA here is from genome assembly GCA_001587735.2 of Parhyale hawaiensis. Taxonomy (NCBI): domain Eukaryota; kingdom Metazoa; phylum Arthropoda; class Malacostraca; order Amphipoda; family Hyalidae; genus Parhyale; species Parhyale hawaiensis. Next base: position 16,860,949 of record LQNS02276924.1, on the reverse strand, counting down.
TTAGCGATGTCCAGCGGCTGGAGAATCTCTTTCACGGATAGTACTACGATGTCTAAGCCTTGTACTTTTCCTAACTGAAGGTCCTCTTATAATATTTGTTGACGTCGTCTTGTTGTACCTACATAGCCCTCTACTGCAACCTACAAAGTCCTGCAAATTGTTTTAATTCTACAACTACTATGCTTCTTGCAGCTAAATGGTCCTCCCTCTACATGTTCTGGCTGCTAGACTCTCGTCTTATTTACCTACAATGACCTCCACTTCTTTTGCTTACTTGATCCTTTGTTTTTTGCATCTGTTGGACTCTTTCTTTTTTTTTTTTTTTTGCTAGCTGCCAGGGTTTTATTTGTTCTACGGTAAAGTCGTCTCTCTGATCTGGTGGCAGTGAGGAGTTTACTTGTTTTCTTCTTTCGAGGCATTCTGCTTATCTACGTGCGAGGCTGTAACCTTGTTCTCCATGAAAGTCTTTCCTCTTGTTCACACATGGCCTTCTACTTGAAGTGGCTGCGAGGCGTTATAAGTAGCTACTTGATCTTCATACAGGTAGTGTTACCTACTTGTGAAAGCAGCTAGGACACTCTCTAGGTCTTGAGTGGCATTACCTTCCAATTTTTCCAACTCAAAACCTTGCCTTGGGTGGCGTTCTTACTGTTTCCATATTTATTGTGTTTTTTTTTTTTGTGTGTGTTGTTATTCACACCATTTTTTTCTTGTTTATGAAAAAAGCCCTTGTGTTGGGATCTTTCACATGTCTTCCATATTTTTTCATTTTATTTTTTATTTACTGGAGCATTTATCGTTCCAGAAAAACTGTTCTTCTTGAGTCCTTGGCTTCCTTCTCATAGTTGCTTCGGTATGCGCTTCCCGGATTGGGCGTTTACTGGACGTCGACTATTGTCATTTCTTAAAGCTATTTCTCTCTAGTGACACTCGGCCACCTTCTCACTGTTTTTTTTTTTTTCATCAAAATCGATTTCTATGGTTACTTTTAGCTTCTCCATGCTTGTTGTGTTCTTTTTTTTTATAGCTGCTTGTCTCACCTCGTTCTGGATACATATATCTATCTGACTTTATTTCTTCTATCTATTTTCTCATGCTGCAGTTCCTCCTGGATGCAGTTGAGGCATATAGATACTTATTTCTTATTGCCAATAATCGATTCGGTATTGATTTCTTGATTTTGATATTGGACTTCTCAATTATATAGCTAATGTGTTCCGTTTTCATAGTACCAGGTACAAATATTTTCTAACTTCTCACGATTCCTTATTTCTTAATTTGCTCTTGTTGTATTGCTATCGACTTCGGCGAGAGAAACTTCAATATATGTAATTGCACAAAATTTTGGAATAAGCTTACCAAGAGGCCCATTCTCAAAGAGACACCGAAACTTACGCCCCGGCCCTTTATGAGCTATTGCCATTATGTTAGTAGGATATAAAGGACTGGGGAAAAAAGAAGAAAAAAAAAAGAGGAGGGAGAAGAATCTCTGCAAAAGAGACGATCATGAATGCACGGTAGCGCTGAGATTACTGTTATAATTTATTTACATTTTTTACCCTATTATATTACTGCTGTGATGTTGAGGTAGGTGCTCGCGTGTTCTCATGGTGGTCACAATTACGTCATTATTACTATTATATTATTGCATTACTGCTGTGATTTTGAAGTACTCACGTGTTCTCACGGTGGTCACAAGTTATAGGCATTCTCCCTAATAAGGTCTTCTCTTTACTTCATCAGTAACTGTTCTTTCAGTCACCTTCCATTGGTCTTGTTTTCTTATTATAATATGTTAATAATAAGGTAACCTAATAACAAACTATACCTACTAATAAAACAGAATGGTTGAATCTGTTCGGTGGCGACTTTGTTTACATGGTGTTTTCACTTTATCTTTAAATAATGTCATTATCGTCGGTTGGATAGAATGACGATGTTTCAAAACTTCGTTGGAATGCTTTATTTTTCGAACAACTTCCCTTGGCCCCGTTGATCAGGTAGCCAATGAGTTGTTCATTAATGTAAAACGTTTTAGCTGTGTCCTGCGTGACAGATGCCCTGCCAAGCTGTTCCAAGCAAGCACGGTGAGATAATGGGCACGGTTAGGCAGTATCGAGACTCTGCTCGTACGGTATAGGTAGTAGCTACTACGTGGCCTAACTGAAATTAAGGACTAATGTGTGTGGGTAAACGTTAAGTTAGGCACCTATTCTAGCTAAACTGAACCTAGCAATCATAACCCAGCCTAATTATTCTTAACTTACCTGACGTGTATTTTTAGGTAAGTCACGTATCTACTCTTCCGTGACGCATTCATTTATTATTGTGCTTACGCCCTTCAGGGAGCAGTTTCTTGTTATTTTATTAGCTCGCAGCGAGCACAACAACAACGGCACGGTAACTATATCTTCCTTTAGTAATTCTGAATGACGCAATGAAAAACATAATCTGTACGCCGGCTATAGCACTACTGCTGTCGTCACTCTTTCTTATCCATTTAACCGGGCAGGCGATCATTTATGTATGGTCTCTTGCATAATGCTTTTTCTACGAAAAAGTTTTTCAGCCGCTCCTTAATGAGTTGAGGAGTCGACCTTTTCATTTTCCGCGTATATATTGATAGCTACTGTGTTGCCATCCCGGCGACTTCTGTGAAAGAACTTCTCAAATTAAAATTTTGAGCAATCTTCTCATCCGTTGTATGATTGACTATTGCTTTTGTCGTAAGAATAACACTATTTGTAACGTTGCCTTTAGGTAACAGAATCAGCTAAAGGTTCAAGCTTTGTCTTGCGGCTCAATATACTCCTGCTTGTCACAACTGAACTTATTTCTTGGTGTTAATGATTGTGTGGATGAATTGTTCTTCAAGGCATATCGCTAATTGTCCGTAACGTTATTTTTATTAATGATGAACAAAAATTTGAGTTTTAGTATAGCTATTTTATTGATATGACTAATTTTACGAGTATGTACATCCTATCTAGCTTTAATGTGTTAAGTACCGGGAAATTTGTATTTAGAACTTGTTACGTTACTTTGTGTATCAGTATATTTAGTACGTATAGGTACCTTATGTCAGTGTCGTTTCGGATAGCTTCTTTGCAAAAGCTTCAGTTAGCTCTTGCTTTCCTTTCGTCTTGGCATTCTTATTGTTCCACCAAGTGACGCACTTTGCTATGATCTTCCTCCTCTTTTCAGACTTGTATCATGAGTGGTAAACTTCCCTGCATAGGGTCCCCATTTTACTTAGGCAGGGTACTGCGCGTCCCTTTCCTCTCTTCTCTCCAAACACTGTGCCGTGTCGAGGGAGGCTTCGCATACCGTTAATTCTCAATTGAAATAGTTCCTAATAGATTTCCTATTGACACAGAATTTTGATTATGGTTCTGATCGTCTCCATTGTTCAGAAAATGTATCCCTTGTGTCATGGTTCGCGGTGATCTAGTATAGGTACACCCCTGTACATGGGATCCACGCTTCTATCAATGACTATACAGTATGTACCATAGAAGAGAAATATAAATAGTGCTTTGCATAAACTACTGGAATCATAAGCTCCCAGGCACTGTCAGCTTTTAACAATTTGAGAAAACCAGCGGCATAAAATGATTCTACGTGGGCAAAGTTGCTCCACTTAGGGTACCTTTCAGCTGCATTGGCAGGATGTTACAGTACTGCGTTTGCATGCTGTAGCAACTGGAATCGCCTCTTCGCCAGGCAGGTGCATTGTTGATATGATTGACTTGCGGCGTCAGCTTTTCTAGCGGCCGTAATCCGATGACGGGGTGAGGAGGTACTGGCCCTATCCAGAAATGGGGTCGGTGAGGGGTCGCAGTTTTCATTCAGCCTTCCGTCTGTGACGCCATTACTTGGTAACAATCTGTGGTCGACTGCAGTCATGCACTTCTCTGGTGCTTGGGAGCAACTGTGGGCAGACTAAACAAGCCTATGTGAATTTTTAAGTTGAAGTGTGTAACCTGGTTGACGTCACCTCTCTACCTTAGTGATATCATCTCTTTGATCACTTTTGTAGGGCAAAAGAGAGGTTCACACCTCTCAGTATAATAGTTACAGTACGAGACACACATTTGTTGCAATACAATATGCCAATTACCTTTATTTATTTTACATTCTAATTTTATGCTAAGTGGTAAAAACTCACTATTTTTTTACTCTTTAGTTCTATTATGCCACTTTAACTGTAAAGGTCAGTGCTACAGTCAGTGTTGATCTTGATCACAATTGTAGTAGAATACCTGGGTTCATTATGCACTAATCCTTGTGTCGCAACTCACGGACATTGCAAAATTTTTAGTCTCTTCATATCTTCAGAATAATCACTGATGTTTCTCGTAAGTAAAAAAAACCTACTATTTTTTGGTCATGAGTTCATTTCCTTGCCTTAACAGTCGCGAATTTGTTTTTTGAAATTTCCAATGTAGATAAACTTGGACGTTTTACGCGAAATGGGTTAAGGTGTCCGAAGCAATATATATAACAGTCTAGTAGGTATTACTTTATTACTTCAAATGCCGTCTGGCAAATTGTACCGTTCTGTATTTTTCCTCTTCAGAACTTTGCTTTCACCTGACAGTTTCATGATTTGTTGTGTTCTGAATGTCATCTTTTTTTGAGTCGCTCTTCCATTTGGAATCAATATACTTGTGTGTATATATATGTATAGCAAAAAGCATCGTTTAGTTTTTAACGAACTATTTATTCCTTTGTACATAGTGTATTGTTTGTTTTAGGTAAATAAAGCTGATTTGGTTTTCTACGTTGCTACCTTGCTATAGAGCAAAGGTCACCAAAGTATCTACGGCCTGTCGGCGCCAACGGCGCTTGGATTTGTTTCATAAAATCGTTTGGAATATGAGACGCTGCAATGCAATTTTAATTTTAGTATTGTTTCAACCCTGTAGCTCACAAAATAATTTTTCACGGCCCTCTCTTGACATTCCTTTAGTTACTCGGCCTTATGTGAAACATGTTTGGTGACTCCGGTTTTAGAATCAGATTTGTAAGGCACCAGCAAATTTCGTAAGAACGATAACATCTTTGACCTCTTCCTTTATGGTTGCCCGTCCAATGTTCCAGGAGAGTTGTATTACCAGGGGAACTTTATATTTTGTGTTAGGCTTAGTTAGGTCTTTGGGCTGTCTTTCTTTCGTGCTCTCCTCGATTCTTTCGTTTTTTTACTCATACCGACAGGTTTGTACTCACTACTAAAGAATCGGACGCCACCACACGTTTTTCGTGGTGTCTTCCTGAACCATGTTGCCACTCACTACGACTTCACCTACATTTAGCTATACGGATGGGTCAAAAACTCCTGAAGGCGTGAGTTTCTCCTATGTCTCTACTACCCGACAGTAAGCTCGTAAAGTGCAAAATTTTACATCTGTGTTTACAGCGGAACTTCTTGGAATGCGCTTTGCCGTGCGACACGGGACACAGTGCGACACTCGCTCAATTGTTATAATAAGTGACTCCCGTAGCGCAATTACAGATATTGAACAATTCCGACCTGAAAACCAACTGGTGCAAGAAATTAGAAACGAAATCTCTGCGAGTGCGAAGGAGGTCCACTTCTGCTGGGTTCCCAGTCACGTGGGAATCCTTGGCAATGAGAGGGCAGATGTGCTTGCCCGTGATGCTGTAGCAACCAACCCGTGCTCTCGAACCTGTCCCAATACCACGCTCTGACTTCAAACGTCACTTCCAAAGGATTGTATGGCACAAATGGTACGAGGAGTGGGAAACCAAAGTGCCAGCTGACAACAAATTGAAAATGATAAAACCATACTTAGATGTTAATCTCATATGTGACTTTGAGAATAGAGAATGGGAAGTCAAGTTGGCAAGGCTAAGAATTTGACATACACTAGCAACACATGGCTTCCTATTGAGAAATGCCCCAGTACCCTACTGTCTAGATTGCCTTGTGTCGCTATCTGTATATCACATATTGATCGCATGTCCCTCAATAATGGATGAACGCAGAACACACCTTGGTCCTGGATCCTACTCCCTTACTAATATATTTCAGAAACTCTCTGCATATAGAGGGCTACTATGGCAATTTTTACAAAATATTGACTTTTATAGAAAGATTTAATTCCGTTAATCCCTGACTTGAACTATTGAAAACAAATACCCCATATTTTAACGATGCACTATTATAATGACCGACATACTCTATTGAAATGCCGTTTTGAGCATCAGTGGTGGTGAAAAAGTTATATAATAATAATAATAATAATAATAACCGACAGGTTTTACTGTTCTTCCCCTTCTTTCATCTTGAGTTACTGCTGCTATCCCCCATCGTTTGCTAGACGTAGCGCATTTTCCTTCATTAGTTCTTTTCCTTTTTTCCATCTCGCTGTTTGGGCTGCCCTAATCATTGGGGTTCAGACTGGACATCGAATAAGAAATTGACACTGTTGGAACTGATGCCGCGCCATCGACTGCATGTTTACTTTGAAAACAGACTTTATGTCCCAACAGAAAGATATCATAAGCTTATGCTCCTAATGTATCGCCAAGTTTTTTGGAAAATATTTTCTTTCTGCCTATTTTGTCTCGCACTGCTTTTATTTCCCTAAAATAAGGAATTTAGTACTTGAGAGCCTCTATTCTTGAGCTATATCTCGTTCTTGAAACCCTTCATTTCGTGAGCTCTTCATGGTTTTTGAAACGTGTTTCGTGGGCTATCCCGACATCTGCAAGAACTTATCAGTATTCTCCTACCAGTTATAAAAATCTTAGGGAGTATTCCCGTCGGTTTATTATCCCTATAATAATGGGAACAGGAGAAGACAGAATCCATGAACCACCATGATTTTAAAGCGCGTTAGCTGACGCTTAATTTTGGTCCCTAATATTATCTTAAATCAGATATCAATGACAAGAGAGTTGTTGAATGCACGAGTTCTCTCACTACCTATAGCTAATTATTCCGTTAGTGTTGTGTATAGCCTTACCAGAGTATTTGTTAATATAGGCTACCTGTACATTGCTGTTCGATGAGCGTGTTCAGTTAGGATGACGTACCGTAGTATTAAAAGTATGAGCTATTGTTGCTGTTATCTTCAGGTATCTTTATTTGAATAGTTGCATGCATGTGAGTGATGTGGATTGCGAAAGGCACCGAGAGTAGTTCTGCCTAAATATTTATTTCTCTGTTGTGTCACGCTTGTGTACGGTCGTGGTTTTGCACTCAGATCTGCGTTAGCTTGGCATTCGTTGCCATGATGTTGGTTCGGCTGTGTCCATGTGCAGTTGTTCAAGTCGGCCGTGAATGATTTCTTGCGTGACTCTTCTTAGCGCGGTCAGCGTCATGGGGTTGCTTATGCTCCACTGTACTTGGGTTTTCATGACCTATCCATGGATGCCGAGGCGTGCAGTTTTAAGAACAGGTAATATTAGTACTGGAATGCAAGATTCACCCATTCGGAAAGCAGTGTAGTTAGTAATTCCCCTAGTGCGCTTTCTTTTCTATAGCTTGCGCTTCTACTACCAAAATGTCCCTTGATCGTATGTTGCTGTGCGTGAACATATCACCGCCATAGGTACACCTTCATCTAGATGGGGTTGTGAAAAACATGTCACGTTGGTAGGAAAAGAAATTTTGAAATTGGTGTCTTCAGTGTGCTCAGTTAAATCTCTCCTCCTCACGCTGATTCTTGTGCTTATGTTCTTGTTTGAAATGTTTCGGTTTTATTTGCGTAAAGAAATTGTAGTTCCTGAAAGTTGAAACTAATTGGCCATTCGATTTCACTGTTAGCGCAATGGCATGAATGTTGTCACTGTTGAGTGTTGAATCCAATTTCAGATTGACTGGTGTTGTGTGGAAATGCATGGTACCCTGTTGAATCCATTTTCAGAGTGACCAGTGGTTGTAGACTGTTGAATCCATTTTCAGGTCGATTGGAGTTACGTTGATATGTGTAGTACGCTGTTGAATCCATATTCAGATCGATTAGTGTTCAATTAAAATTTCGAAGTCGTTCTCTTAGTCCATTTTNCATTTTCAGATTGACCAGTGGTTGTAGACTGTTGAATCCATTTTCAGGTCGATTGGAGTTACGTTGATATGTGTAGTACGCTGTTGAATCCATATTCAGATCGATTAGTGTTCAATTAAAATTTCGAAGTCGTTCTCTTTATCCATTTTAAGATGGACTGGTGTTCTGCTAAGATACCTAACTACGTGGTATATTACGTTGTTGTTCACCGATAGTCAAGATATTGCTCGTTACTGCCCCTTGATATCGAGTTAGGGTAGGACGTCGTTTGTAAGACTTTGTGTGTAAGTGTAGTCAGGCTTCCTCAAATACACGAAAGTTGAACAAAGCGTGTCATTTTTCCTTATTTTTTTGGCCGTGCAGGTCAAAAAATTGCCTTCTTATTTATCAATTACGCTGCGTGTAGTCGGCGCGAGATGGTTGTGAGATGCTACTGCGCCCGACTGTCTTGCTGCAACGCTACTCTTGACCCGTTATCGAAATGCGTTTTACTTTGATTTCAATTTAAAAGTAATTACCTGGAAACGCGTAGCAACTGTTGACCGTTAAGGGTTTAATCGGACATATTTATTCTGAGATGTTCCAGCTCATATAGTGAGGTGAAGTCAGACTTCTAAGAATCGTAGCGCTAATCATCCTAAACTTGAATATACTGTATATGCTTCAGTGAAGTGAAAACCAAGGGCACGGTTTTTATCAAGTAGCTAGTTTTTTTTGAACGGAAATCACAGGTTGTCATAGTCAAGACTCCCGTATTTCATAGTGAACACTTGAGATGTCGGAGCATTGCCAATCGTCATGTTCAAAATCGTCTGGGCAAGTGCTGGGAGCAGTACTCTCCTCAACTTCGAATCTGCCTTCCATGACTCGTGAACTCTTTACGCCAAATTGCTCTAGACGCCACTGTATGACATTATTGTTCATTTCCTGCCTAACTCAGCGTCTCAGAACCCACACGAGTTTGTCATAGCTACCTGATCACCCTAGCACATTGTTCCCACTGACTGCCATTTTTCTCTTGACATCTGATTTATTTCTGTCTTGACCTAACTTCTCCAGAGGATATTCTGCTGAACCCTATCCCTGCAACTATATCTATGGGCCTCACATTCTTTATGGTCAATCTGAATGCCTTTCCGTAGAGGAAGCAGCACCTGACCGCTGTTCGTGCTGATAATGTTAGTTTGTTAAACTAAGTAGGTCCTCTACACTTACCCTTCTGCTCCTTGAGGTGGACCACCTAAAGTGATGAGCAACCTATTTCAGAGGACTCGACCTACCTGCTCCCCTGTGGGGCTGCGGCTGGGGAAGAGGCCTTCTGCACGTGGGGCTCCTCTGCTTCTCCTTTCCTTTTTTAATATCGTTGATATCCTTTGTGCTTTGGTGAGGTAAAATTGTTTAGTGAGAAATGCGTGAGTAAATTGAGTTCGAAGCGCTCGAAACTCCTCTTTTTTGTCTCTCTGTTAGAAACTCCCTGGTCTTTTGCATAATTATTCCATTTTGGAATTCGAACACCAGCAGCCGTACACCGGTTTTCATTTTTTTTACAACTTCCTATGAATTTCATGCTTGTGCCACTCGTGTCAAGCAACAGTTTGAAAATTTGCAGAAATGTGATCTAATTTTTTTTAATGCTTCCGAGTTGCAATTTTTCATGCTGCTTTGGATCTAAAGTAAGTACTTCTTATTTAAAGGTATAGCTCCTAGCTCTCTGTGATCCCAGCAGTCTACAAAAATAAAATGTTTTCTTTTTATTTGTTTGTTCCAAGAGAACAATCAAGGAACGCAGCAGCACGTACGTATGCTGTATGAGTGTTTATTTATTGGTTAATTAGTGTTGCTTACGTTGGTATTTATTATTTGTATTGGCACGGGCTCATGTCCTAACACGATTTCGCTTGACGCTCAAGCAGTTCTTCTTTTCTCCTAACTGCCTAGCGACCAGTCTGGACTAGAGCCTCGTACAGCATCAGTTGCGCAACCGCTAAGCTGTCCCAGTCGAAATTTGCTTGGTGATTGTCCAGCATTTATCTGGTGCCGATTACTATTTTCTCGTGGGTATCTCGTACTTATAATCTCCTCATAAAGGACCCACCCATCCGGTTACGCTGCTGTGGCTACAACGTGACGTGTTCGAAGGTCACGCTGATATCCATATGGCACTGTAAGTTTAGGGCACGTTCGATTGAGCACGAAATTGAGCTTTAGAGGCTTGACCTGTTCAAAAGTTCAGGCAGAAGCTTTGGCTTTACAAATTTGAACGGTAGCGCACGTGCTAAACATCAATCGGCTTTTTTTGATCCTCCTGAGAACTCCTTGAAAAAAGTTCGATTGTGAGTTTCCGGAAGTCTTAAGGACAATAGATAAAGGGTCAATGCTTGAAACTCAATTCAGTATTTCGAAACTAGGACACATGCCTGAAGTTTCGGACAAATTAAGCCTTGAAGGCTTAATTTCGGCGCCCAATGAAATCCGCCCTAAAACTTGCCTGGAAGCAACTTCATATGTACCCAACTGCTCTACGATCCTCGCTAAAAGACCTTTTCCTTCTTAGGATTACAACAGGACAAAGCTCCCTTTTAGCAAAATAGCGCAGCTTGGTATGAATAGAGTTAACAGAGATCGGTGAAACTGGGCGTTTGACATAAGAGTGTTTGTTAGACTCGTGTCATGTGTCATTGTGCTTTTTTGCAGGCTTTGGGAATCCACAAGGACTCGAGTTATTTCCCCTTCCTTCCCTTTTTCTTACTTTTAGCGATCTTTGTTTTGTTTTTGTTTTCTCTTGATCAACCACTTCCCATGCGCCTGTTCTTTTGTGCATGTTTTTCTTGGCATACTACGTGTCCCTTCCTTACCCTCATTTAAAACACCGCTACCGTTCCGAGGGAATTTTGACCCTTTCATCTTACCTGTACGAGGCTATGCTCCCTCACTACGGATGTTTTGGTCTCGCGTAGGAATACAGTTGGACAAAATGACCTCGAGTTAAAATATTACTATCGTGACTTGAATAGGGTTAGGATCCACATTAACCATTCGGTCGCGTTTCTTGTAGGTTTCTGTTTACGAGACTCGTGATTAATTGGGAATTTCTGGAACTTAAAACTAATATATATAGTCAAGTGGGGGAAGAAATGCATGACACTCATTTGGGGAAAGAAATGAACTCCCTCTCGTGCAGTGAAAAGTCCTAAGAAGTTCATTCATTAACCCTACTGTGATTCGTGAACCTTCCATTTCTTCCCCCACTTGACTATACATGTAACCTAAGGTTATAGGATTCGCCATAGGGTTAGGTTCGGCCATCCTATGCATCGGAAGCAGCTACGCCAGTGATACGATGTAGGCTACCTAAGGGCTGAAACACACCCAAAGCCAATGCGGACTCTACACAGCATTACCTCTCATTGTCTCGAATAGAAATTCGGTGTGCGCGCTGTTCGGTGTGCGCGCTCCAATGCATTCCGTGCTTCTCAGAAACTGCCAGCTTCTCGCTGAACTGCTTTTGGTCTATTTCGGCCCTTGGACTGAAACTAGGGCCTGCATGATATCATTCCTTCCCGGAATTTCTATTCGAGACAATGAGAGGTAATGCTGTGTAGAGTCCGCATTGGCCACACGATGGCAACTCATGGACATTTCATGGATAAATCGCACCAACTTCATTGTGATGATTGTCCTGTTCCCTCTCTGTGCAACATATCTTTGTGGAGTGCCCCTCTTTTGGGGAGGTAGGGTAGAGCTCGGCATTTCCTAAGGGACCACATACCCCCAGCTCTATACTAGGCAATACTTTTACTGCCCATCGCTGTATACCTTTTTAACTGAGATTGATTATATTAATAGAATATGAGAAATTTGCTTACTCCAAATAGACCAATCTCAAAACTTTAAATGTCCATCATAAACAAATAATATTAAAAACGAAATTCACTCTTGACTCGCCTGAGTTGCGACGACTGTGGTTTAACTGGAAATATAAATGTCGTTCATCTGTGTCCATTTTGCATCCTTTCGCTGTCGTACTCCTACTGACGTTACTTTCATCTGTACTTCCTCTTCTTTCCCGACTTGCTTGTCCCAAGTGCACAATGTGCGTTGATGTAATGCACCATCGTGCATTGGTTCGACCGTTCTATCGACATAATGTACAGCTACTTTTCTTCCTCTGTGAGATCACCTTTGGTGCAAAGCCGGAAGATTATACTCAATATAATAATCCTGACCAGTGCAACAATGATGCAATGTGTGAAACTATTAGCTGTGCAATGTAGCTATGTGCCTAGTGATGGCCATGGTTACTTCACCCGTTCATACGGTGGCTAAACCCTTATTCCTCATCGGAGAAAACATCATTACAAATGTCCAGTTAAATAGACAGCGTGCGTTCATCGCTAGATGCTCCATTTGGGCTTGCCCATCCCATAACCCTCGGGCGGTAGCTTGGATAATATTTAACTTGAGAGCCATTATATCTCATAAGAATAGCGCTATTGATACTGTCCAATTAATTAGACAGTGTGTGTTATTGGGTTAATGCATCAGTGGCAATACCCGTGTAGTTTCAGGATCAGTAATAATAGTTGTAATAACTACAGCACCCATGAATATGTGTCGCAGCTAACGGCCACGACTGGGGAATTGCTCGAGACGACCCCGGTGCCACCTCCACTGCGCAGTTCCCTCAAGAAGACCAGCGTCAGCTTTGCATCAGGGAGATCATGGAGTCGGAGAAGCAGCACTTGCATGACCTAAAACTTGTGAAGAAGGTTTGTGTCCATTACCGAGGACGACAAATTTTTAGTCTATTATTTTCCTGTTGCCTCGAATTTAGAGAACTGCTCCTAAGTCACCGCTGGGCGCTGATTTTAGATGTTACTGGAAGTCCGCTAGCTCGTCGGTTTATCTTACATATACTAGAGTGCTCGCGCTGTCAAAAATGACGGAGAAAAATTTTTAAAGTGCAGCCTTCATTTAACATACTGTAATTACTAATATGCTACAAAAGCCAACTAAAATTGTCATGAGAGAAGAGTGCTTCCCTGTCAATTCATCTATAGTAGCACAACCGTTCCCTAGTACCTTAGAGGAAGTGCAGAAAAACTTTTACATAAGCAAACAGCAAAGCGTTAGCCTACTGAATTAAGTTAATTCCCGTCACGTATCTTGGCTACCGACGGATATGGCTTTAATTAATCCATCTAAGTTTTTTTTCATAACGCTGAAACTCTTCTTCAAAGAAAGATGGAAAGCTGAAAGAATTCACTGTGTCGACTGCCCCGTCTGTGAAGAACCGTTTCAAGCAATAAATGCATTCAGATAAATGGATAAGGATTTCACTCATGCCATCTCCTGCAACCTGGTCATAGATCTCCATGAAAACACTAAATTATAAATCTACAACCTTGCCAATTTTTCGCTTATCTATTTCGTTAAGAGGGGGGACACGAACACATAAATATGTAAACAAATAAACACACGACGGTATTTATCATATTGTTGATTGGCCCTTAACAATCTCGCTGGAACTTTTTCGGTGGGCAGTCTGTTGGAATAACTCTAATAAAGTACAAGGTACAGAACGTGATTGCTTGAAAATGGGACGTGATAGACAAAAACGGCTTTCAGATTTAGAATTGCATCGTGGAAAGATTTCCAGTTAAAAATTGCTTGTTCTCCACTGTTACAGAACGCTCTAATTCGAAATGCGGTTAACCGCCATTCGAAGTTGCCTTGGTTTTTTTGAGGGCAGTTGTTTTCAAATTGTAAGAATAAGGAGCTCTTACATGATCTAAAACTTGTGTAAATGGTTGGTGTCCACTGTTGGATATTCTAATTCAAGACATCACTGTTCCATTCGAAAATGCCTTTACTTCCCTCAGGGACGTAACGTAACCATTTTCGAGAATGGTTCAGACGTAACGTCTTTTGTCCTCCCTAATAGCTTCGAGTTCATTGGGTACTTGGATTAAACTGAATGAAATACACTGCTGAATCGTAAAGTACTGGCGGTGGTGGTTTCGAAACTAATAAATAAAGCTCAATAAAGTATGTTTTCTATGTGGGTTATGCCTTTTATTGGTTCGTTACACGACTACTTCGCTAATCGACCCTTCTCCTGGATCCAGCTTCTTTCTATACGCTGTATTTTTATGCATTTTCCAGCACTTCTTGGACATCCTTCGCGTCTCGCCTCACGTCAGCCCTGAAGAACTGGATGTGGTCTTTGTGAACTGGGACGAGCTGGTGACCTGCTCTTCTTATTTCAATAAGTTAGTTTCTTTTTTGTGCTCCCCTAAACATGTTATAAGTTGCTAGAGGACCCGCTGTGGCGGGATGTTATTAGAAAGACAGACTCCTTGTCGCCAGTACAAGAGTTTGAGCCTCTTTGTCTGACAGGTGATCCTGTGGTGCTTGGCTTTCTGAGTCGGCACTTCGGCGTTTAGACGCTTTTGCGAGGTTACTAGTATATAAGCAGTTTGAACCACTGCATGTGGATTGTGGATATCCCATTTGGGGTGTTCGATGTTGTTGAGTTTATTTTATTTTGACCTCTGCTTCTGCCTAGGCTTCGTTCACACTAGGCTGATTTTAGCAGCGTCCTGTTTTTAGCAGCCACAAACTGAGTTTTTGGTCAGATGTGTCTTTCAATGGAACTGTCTGCTCTAGAAGCTGCTTGTTACAAGCTGGGAAACGCAGCCGGATTTTATGCTTGTTAGCGCAGTAACTTAGGAAGTTATGGATGGATCTTTATGAAATTTTTAAGAATTGTTAGTTTTGTTAAGACATAAATGCTTAAATTTTGGCGATGATCGGTTTGTCCGTTTAAGTGTTTGACTTATGTTTGTCATAAACGGAACGCTGTTAAAACAACCTATTGGGGAAGGTAGGGGCTGTGGCTGCTAAAAACACATTCTAGTGCAGAGGAAGCGTAAGTTATTAGACCTTCCGTGATCCTTTTGATCATTCATTTTAGAAAATATCAATATTTTTGCTTGAAAATTTGCGACAATGATGACGTCACAAGTGATTGCTTTTATTAAATCGTATGGTCGAATCCGTGATACCGGTGCTATTTAGATATCTCCAGCTGCACCGAGAGATAACTTATGGTTTCGTCTCGACGCTCGATTTCAGGCGCGCTTTGAAGTTATGCGTCTCTATCTTCCTTCGTTTGTGATCTCAGTAGTCATCTTGTACTCCACAGAGAAATTACAGACGTGAATGCCCTTGTAAGAAACTGTGCTGCAGCCTCGCTAAGTTCGACCATGTGCTCACTGGTGGTATCGGTGCTCGCCATTTGCTGCTATCTAACAGTTTGAATGGTGTGTGCGAGCGAGCTGACGAACCACAGAGGGAATATAAGAGGAGTAACCATGAGCTCTTTTTCCCCGAGTCTGAGAAAGCAACGAAATGACTGAAATCAAGAAGCCGAAGCTGGCGATCGAGAGCGCTCAGAGATGGCTTTGCCTCTAAAAAACAGCAAAACAGGTCTGGAAGTTCATGAAAAATCGTTGAAAGAGCTTGAAGCAATTTCTTCAAACACTGACGTGATGATCAGCTTTTTAGTTGCTTCCGAGACCATGTCAAGAGTCGCCTACTTTCGCCCATTGAATACTGGAAGCGAACGAAGATATTCTTGAAACCGTAAACTGAATCATACTTTACATTTTACCTTAGAGGCTGTAGCGCCCTCTGCCGTAGTGTTCGTTAACTTGGGACGTCAGCAGAGCCAGAACTGGGTGAAAGTTTACTTTTTTACATAAATGGGTTGAAGAGCTGAGACCCAATTCTACTATATTTCCTCCTTAACTTTATAATTCACTTTTAGGTTTGTTTATAGTCTCTAACTAGACGTTTTGACGTGGCATTGCTGTAGCGTACACATTAACCTTATAGTTCAGGTAGCAAAGCTGCTACCCGCTAGTTTGATATCCCATATGACCTCAGGAGCAAAGTTAAACTGCTTCCCGTTGTGCCCGGGACCGCATTGTGGATATACTAATTATCTTTTCAGATTAATACGAGTAGAAATTTCTCTTAGGAAATGTAGGGCGCTTTCTAACTTTTCAAGGTGAGTAAGAGAGTCGTCCTGTGGGGACCACAACTCTCGAGATAAACTTGAAGATTACGTTTTCAATAGATTTTCCATCTGAGAAGCAAGTTGAAACAAAGAATGTCGGAACAAGGGCGATAACGCAGAAAATCATTTGAATTTGCAAGCTTTCGATTTCATCTAAAATCATATTGTAATTAAAAACTAACCAGAGTAGTGAATTTGAAGCTGCATTAGTGTTGTCCTAGGAGATTTCCCTGCCGGTAGGAGCGCAATTTACAAAATGAAACTTTCAGGCAGGAATGCCGAGACGCAATATATATTCCTTCTGAGCTTTGCGGAAAGACAGCCTTCACTGAAGGGATCACACATTGAGCGGGTAGCCTACGGTGATGAAGCAACCCTTGCTATAATAAGTGCTCTGTCTGTCTTCGTTTGTCCGAAGCCTTCCAAACTTGCTTAGTAATGGTAGTTATTGTAGCTCCATTGAACTTTGTGGACTTGTTGGGCTTTGTGTACTGTGCATTGGGTGGAACTTGTGGAATTTTTGACTTGCTGGAATTCCTGGATTTAGAGGAATTCCAAGACTTGATGGACTTTGAGGGCTTGATGGATTGTCTGGACTTGGTGGACTGAGTGGAAATGCGAACAAATTAGATGTGATGGTAAGGTGTATTAAAATAAATATGAAAACTAAGTGAACCCAAGGGTCATGAGTGGCCTAGGAACTTGAGTTCCCATAAAAATAATAATTAATCCGTGAAAATTAATCATTTCATTGCTAGGATTAATCTCGGGTGAATAAGGAAGTGACTTATCTAACAGAAAAACGAAGGAACATTCTGGGTTACCTAATAATTAATAACTAGATGTAACAGTGATAGGGACATTTGGTGGCTGTTAATATAGCTGATTTTTTCCCTTTTTTTCGCTTCCCCAGGGCGTTGCGTCTGCGTCGTGTTAACAGCGCCGACGGTCGTGTCGTCATGATTGGAGATGTTCTTTGTCAACAGGTAATTAATTTAAAACCCACGGTTAGTAGTGGTAGAAGTTCTAATAGCGCTTCAGTGGCACAGTGCCTAAAAACCGTGCAGTTAGCTACCCTTGTTAAATATAGATAAGTGGAAACCCTTGAAATTTCCAGGATATTGATGTCCACGCGATATAGATATTTATTTTAAAATGAGGTTGAGCCGAGAATTTGGGACTCTGCACAACCAAAACCAGCAAACCTAGTGCCCGTTAACATCCATCCATTTTGAGTTAAGGTGAAGGGTAAATCTTCTTCGTCTTCGTCCTGTTTATTTCAAGGATTTTCTTTGTCGTCATCATCCTGTTCTCTATCTCCCTTCTGTTTTGTGTCTCGAATCTGTTCTCTACCTCCGTTCTCTTCTTTGTCTCGGTATGGACTCTTGTCTTTAGTAATAACAATAACGATGTTGGTAATAAAGTTTCACTGCAAATGCTGATTGAAATAACGAGTAAATACCCGACAATTATATCCTCCATATCTGTGTCAGAGTAGTAGAGTGCTACGCTAGAATGTTATGGTTTGCAGCGCCAGTATTTCGGACTCTCACAGTCTGATACGAGGGCACTGACCTAACCGACGACAAAAAAAGTCTGTCGGTGGGTCACAGTTCCCAACCAACAATTGGAGTTGCCGCATAAGCTAAAACTGCAGTTCTGCTTCTGGACGGCGCCCTGACGACCCCAAATATTGTAAGGGATTGTCGCATGAACTTTAAATCTGTGGAAATTCTTGGTTGACTGCAGCCTCACTCTTTCTGGAACTTAGCAGGCATTTGTCTGCAGCCTGAACCAGTGCATGTGAATTTCTTATACTGAGTGTGGAGCCATGTTGACTTTACGTTTACTCTGCAGATTCGTACGCTGACGCCCTATATGAGGTTCTGCAGCGTCCAGCTCCAGGGTTCGGCGTTGCTGGGAGAGCGGTAACGTGTCGTAACATTATAACGAAGATAGTAGTGTTCTGTAGCACATAGGGATCCGTTCGTTCTCCGCGATGTAAGCTTTTTCACAGAAGCGCTGGAAGCTAAGTCAATCTCACTACTACAAGGTAATACGTACATAGCTGGGTGGAGAAACAAACGTCTATTTGTGCCTCCTAAATTGTGTTCTGGCATTCGGTGTAGCACTTGTCAGCTAGTACAAGGTGAGAGGTTGCCCTGGTTAATTGTAAGTAATGGTTAGTTAAAATTCTATAATACTGTTTTGTATGCTTCCTCTGCCTTGATAACCTGATGTTAGCAAGTGAATGGAACCTCCATGGTGGAATTTTCCTCTTGTTTTGACATAGTACACGCTCTTGAAACCTCGTGTCGTGTCATTTTGGGAGACACAGACTCATTCTGAATTTCCCAACCAAGACCAGTGAGATTGTTGAGCTAAGGGTTAATTTTTTTCTCTTTATTTGACGTCTACTAGGTTACGGAAGGTGGAACCTGATTTATGAAAGATATCAATATAGAATTGATATGGTCCGCTGTACCACATCTTGATCTTAGGCTTCTGAAAGAGCCAAATGATGGTGCGTGATTCATATCTACAGCACCACGTTCAGGAAATTTATAACTATTAAAGGGCGCCTAAATTTCTTGAAATGGAAATGACTATGCTTCTGTTAACCTTCTCTGGGTACTTGGCCTCGACAGGAGTGCAGAAGGAGGAGCGTGGCAGGACCTGTTGCGTCAGTGTCAGGGACACCCCACCGTCCGGGGTCACACCCTCACAGGGTTCATGCTGAAACCCATGCAGCGTATCACACGCTACCCTCTACTTATTGACAAGGTGAGTCGCACGTTGTCTCATTTGCACCTACAGGTGGTAGAAAGTAGCCCTGGCCAATCTCTTTCCAACATCTAGTTGACAAGAGTGTGAAAATGGCAAGCAGAGTACTCGGATTCATCACCAGAAACTTAGAATACAAGTCCAAGGACATCATCGTCCCACTGTACAAGGCATAAGTGAGGCCACACTTAGAATTTGCTGTTCAATTCTGGTCGCCACATCTCTGTAAAGATATCGATAACATGGAAAGAGTTCAACGCAGAGCAACGAAACTGATACCTCAGCTGAGANNACTCAGGGGGCAACTAATAGAAACATTCAAGTACTTGAATGGCTTCAACGACGTACCTATAACGGGACTCTTTGAAAGAGACCCCAATGATCGCTTGCGAAACAACGGTCAAAAACTCAGGCATAAGCTCGAGGAACAACCTTAAGTCAGCAGTTGTTTCCCTATTTCATTGTCAGCATTTGGAATAGACTCCCTTCCGACGTTGTTGATGCGGATTCAGTCGACTCGTTTAAAAATCTTTTTGACATACATTTGGAGACATCCTCCACAGCTAAGAACTCCTTCTCCACGAGTCGCAAGCACTTAACGGCCAAAGCTTACCAGGCCATTTTAAGCTGACTTCTTCTCACTTCTGCTCCATCTCTATATTTAAGCTCCGCTTATCAGCGGCTATCGATCATGCTTGCGGCCATTCATGACCATCGCTTTGGTGTAGATTCTTCTCCCCCTTCTTTTTTATTTTTCCCTTCTCTTTCGTGTTCCATTTTTTCTCCTCTCGTTTCTCCATTCCTCTACATCCTACTAACATAATGGCAGTAACTCATAGAGGGCCGGGGCGTAAGTCCCGGTGTCTCTTTGGGAATGGGCCTTTTGGTTCGTCTACTGCCGCCTATCTAATCTAAAACATTTAGTTCTAGCGTAAAAAAAAAACGTGGAAACTTAGACTACGCTTTCGCTACAGGTACTTTTCCTCCTGTAAGAATACAAAAAAAAAAAGAGCTCTTGTTGCGAAACAGCTCAGCGTAAGTACATAGTGCCAATTCTTCCCTTCCACCAGTTCCTCTTTTGAAACACCTTGTCGTGTCATGAGAGACGTCACAGTATTTCCTAGTACAATTATCAGGTTTTTTTTTTATATATGAAGTAGCCTTCAGCTTCTTCTTTGTGGTAAGTCTGTCTTGCAACATTTACACTGCCAAGTACGAAAAGAAAACAGCAACGCACCGAGCGACATTCCCCGTTTTGACTTCATTTGTTCCATGACCGCGTAAAGCCGACAAGTGTGCGGTAAATTGTGTGGGTTTTCTTCAACAGCAGAGCCACGATCAGCAAAAGACTGAAGCTTATCGATATCGTTTTTGAATGACATGAGGTGCGCTAGCAAAGCAAAAAACTTACACGGGTCGAGTACCATAGTGTAAGGGCTGGCGTGTTGTCTAATGCGATGTTGTTACCTTCCAGCTGCTAAAGTATACACCTCGGCAGCACCCCGACTACGGTCGAGTGCCATAGATGTAAGGGCTGGCGTGTTGTCTAATTCGATGTTGTTACCTTCCAGCTGCTAAAGTATACACCT
>LQNS02276924.1:16801017-16839625 GCA_001587735.2 Parhyale hawaiensis | reverse complement strand
TCGGAAGTCCTTACACACATTACGGACGTAGTCCTTCCTCATCTGGGCCCAAGTGCGGTTCACAGAGGCTTTCAGCTCCTCAATGTTGTTGTGGCGATCTTTGCATGCTTTACTCTCAATATACGGCCACACGCTGTAGTCCAGAGGATTGAGATCAGGCGACTGTGGGGGCCAGAAGTGTTTGGACCCGAAAGTAATGTCTCTTCGAACATTCTTCCGTTGAATAACTTGTGGTCTTCCTGAACGTGGTCGACCTTTGAGGCTTTCATTATCCTTAAGTCGGTTTTCGTCCCGTTTCACCGTCGATAAACTGACACTTTGCAGCCTAACAATGTCCGCCTTCTGGTGACCCGCGCGAAGGAGAGCTGTCATCTTTATCCTCTTTGTTTCCATTAACCACAATGTATAAAAATGAGCACTGTTACGAGTTATTATATTGTCTGAAATAGTTCAGGAATGAGTCATTGTCAATAAATTTCATCATGTCTTTAAAATGCGTAGCACAGTTTCAAAATACAAAACAGGTCAGGACTTTTGCAAAGTCCGGTAGTTATATATATCGAGTACCAGAAATAAAATTTTTGAATATGATTATTGAAACTCCATAAAACAAGTAGCTAGGTCCTACATCGAGTACTGCATGCAATCTGAACCGTGCATCGAATTAATGTAACTAACCCGAACCGTGCGTCCAGGTCAATGAAGCAGTTGCCGAACGAGACAACACCGAGAAACTGGAATGGCTGCAGAAGAACGTGCGCCTCACGGACCTGCCGGAGCGGCTTGTGTTCAACTCCCTTACGAACTATAAGCAACAGCGGAAGCTACTGTATATGGGACTCATGCATAAGGTGGGTACTGGGTTGTGGACAGGTGGGCAAGTGCAATGGTATTAAGTAAAAGGTGGGTAACGTACAGAGGGCGGTATTAGGCAAGTGATATGGTATTAGCTATGAGATGGGTCCCGTACTTCTCGGATAGTTGAGCGAGGAGGTCGGTGTAATTCTATCTCTTTAACACTATTTAAATCGTCATAAGAAATGCAAACGAAAGGAAGAGATGTAAATTTATGTAATTTCTCAGTGTGAAACTCGCATGTGATTCACTTGTGTTGGTACATTAATGATATTAACTTGCGTGTTTCCCATTAAGTGGGCAGTTGGATCCTAAGAACGATATTAATAGATTCTCTTTCCGTTAGAAAGCAAGCGCGGGCGACAGGATCTAAGCTAGAACCATAATATTTATAATCTTGCTCTCTCCATACGCACCAGAGCAAAAGCGGTCGAGAAGTGCTGGTGTTCTTGCTGAGCGACTTCCTCCTGATGTGCACCGCCAGCAGGTCCCTGGCGGCCTACGCTGGCAGCCTTGTTGCTCTTAACCGCGCCCTCAGCTCTACTTCTGCGCAGCTTTATAAAAAAGTGGGTGCCTGGTAATATTGTGTGCTAATATAACTCGCTGAACCGGGAATTTACTTGGTGTTCAAGTATACAATTTCTGGTGATACCAAGTGCGGTACTTTTCCAATGATGTACGTAGCACGGTAGCACCGGACGTTGCGTGCTGCACAGTTGTGCTTAGGGTCCCGAGAACGCTCCCCAGGCCAGGTGACCATTCTTTGTGCTAGGCGCTCGGCGCGCTGAATCGGCAAATTTGCTTGGTGTGCATTAGGCCATAGTTATCGTGGGGGTACTTACTTTAGGGTAGGGGGAGGGGGTTGGCCGGTCGTATAGCTAACCTTCCGTATCGGCCCCATAGTTCTTAGCGACCCGTCGTCGGCTGCAGCTATATTTACTCCTCTGGGGCCAGTTGGCCTATGTTTGTCGCACGAACCAATCCGTGTGGTTTCCCAGGGGAGGATGCTGTCAAAGTTAACTTTAGTTTTTCCTTCCCACGCGAGGACCCTGTAGCTTACCTAAGCCATTAGCTAGGCCTTCAAGACGTCTGTATTTCGTGACCACTTTGCTTATTTCTGATTTTATACTCCCACTGATTTTACGTTCATCGGTTCTTCCTCTTCTTTCCCAACTTGCTCAAGCCCCCTAAGGGTCAATTCCGTATGGAAACACCTTCGTGCATGGATTCCACGTTTCGATCGACATACTGTATGTCCCTTCCGTCTTTTTCTGATAAATCACTTTAGTTGTGGAAATAAAGGCTTAGACAGATCAACAATTACAACGTTCCACTGTAGAAGGTGGGCACTTAGTCGCTGATATGATATAGCTATGTAGAGTTGTGTGTCTGGATAGGTAAACTGAATCTACCTTGTGTGTAAGTAGACGTTTGCTGCTAAGGTCGAGTGGTGTGGCCCACTGAGCCAAAGTATTAAGAAATGTACTGGCTAAGCCAGGGTTGCGGAGTTAGGCCAAGAATGTCCCACTCCGACTCCACCCAGTTTCTGGTTCAGACTCCTGGGATAAGCTAAGTTTTTACTTCGACTCCTAGTCCCCAAAAATGAAAATTTTCAATTCCAATTCTGTAACCCTTGGTTATACGCCATGTATAGAACACCTGATACTATAGCGTTAAACTGCTATACGCATTGCCACGGGACTTTTCCGTACCTCACCTGTGGAAAGCCTACAGGCTGAATCAGGCCTGTTACTCCTTAGATAGCTACACAAGGAAATTGAAATGTAATAACTATCACCAACGATTGCTTGTGAATCCTCACCACCCACTACGTGACAGACGCAACAATGGTGTTGACCTACTCCCAATCAAAGAAGGAGATGAGATGGAGAGCAGTGAAGATAACAATGATGACACCCAACTGACCGGGGGATTCCTAGACCGAATTCTGACTCATCTAGCCACCTACACTCAACCATCTACAACTATATTGAGAAAGTGTACCCGGGCAATCCCACCATGGCGTACAGCCACGACAGAAGTGTGCGATGCCTTACAACATGTTAGGAAACGGGATTTCTCCCCCCCCCCAACAACTGAAACAAGTGTATTTAGATCACGCACGGGATCACCAATTCCTTGCGTGTATTTACACAGATGGATAGATGGATCTGAGCCAGATGCAGGAACAGCTTTTTCTTATGTCCACGGACCTCACCAAATATCACGCCGAATCCAAAATGCAGCATCTTCATATACAGCGAAGCTTTACGCAGTATATGAGGCCGTCCAATATGCGGCAATATGCGAGCTGGTACTAGTGACTGACTTCCTAAGTGCCATCCAAGCAATCACTAGCTACAATGCCCCGCACCCTCTAGTTTCTCTAATTCAATATCGAATTAGTGAAAGCCGAAAAACCTTTGAACTTTGCTGGGTGCCTAGTCACGTAGGTGTCACTGGGAACGAAGCGGCGGACAGATCCGCCAGGAATGCCCTCACACAGGACATAAACCCCATACATCTCCCTCGCAGCGACTTTAAATGGTAGCTACTACACACTGGCAGTCAGGCAGGAGTGGCACATCTTGCCCCGGACAAACCCTAACAACAAACTCCGTATGATCAAACCTACGACCGTTCCATTTCATGACGCCCCCTGTCGGAACAGACAGTGGGAGATTGTGCGGGCGAGATCCCGTGTGGGACACACACACCTCACCCACGGCTCCATTCTCAATCGGCAAGACCACGCAATGTGCGTCAATTGTGACACGGAGCTGACTATCCGTCACATATTAATAGAGTGCCCACTATTCGTGGTTGAGCGAGCACAACGCCTTGGACCTGTAATCTCCCCCTCGGATGTTCTCATCGGAGGGGCTGCGGCATTCCATGGCCCATTGCACCGATTTCTCCTTTCCCTTCAAATTTTACCTCTCATCTGAAACAATACTAACCTACGGTACCTTTGAATTAAGAAATAATTAAATAACAACTACTGTTTTTACTACCTCTACCACCATACTTATTTCAATAATAAGACTCCACTACCCAGTGACGTTGTGGTCCCGGCTTTTTTTAGTCGAATAAATCCATTATCTTAGATCGCTATTGATCGTTTATGAATCGAAAATAGCGGGACAATACCAATATAATAATATAGCGTTAAACTGTAACCGAAGTCTGTGCATCACTAACTGTGCATCTTGTTGCAGCGTCCTTTTGTTTAGCACTATGCGTATAGCTACATACCGTTATTCCTGTATCTAGCAGGTAACCAAGATAAATCGTGCGTTTTATATAGTAAAATGTCTTGACAGAAAAACGCAAGAACTTTATGGGTTATCTGATACTACATCCATGATATTACACGTTTTTAAATCATGTTGAATACTTATATAGCTATTATAAATCCATTGCAGTTTTGTATTTGAACATACATGTATGTGTCAGTTGCCTGTATAATATTACGTAATGATTTCGTTTAACGAGCCCAGCGTACCAAATATCAATTATTTTACCCTCTTACCTTGCTGTTGCAGCCCATGTTCCTGGAGCAGCTGGCGGCCGTGCGTAGCGAATACAAGAAGAACGAACTCGAGCTGGTCTACTGCAACGGCGAGGAGATCGTGTCGGTGAGGGCGACGACCTTATCAAATTTTCATTATGTTCCTTTCTTAATGGAAGGTATTTAAGTCAGCAAGTACTGTAGTACTTCCTTATACGGTACCTAAATACTCGATTGACTACTAGTTAGTTCGCGAATAGTGCCTATCAGGCTTAAGGAGATAAGTTTTGGGTGGTACATGAAGCCTTTCTAGGCAGTACGCAGAGGTGCTACCGTAAGTCCTTCCAAGTGGCAATGAAGATTTTTTATATTATATATATATGCGTGATTTTCGTTGTTAAGGAGGACTTCTTCAGTGGCGCCGTCAAATTCACACTGCCTATTCTGGAAGCCTGCTTGAGCCTAAATTCCAAAGACTGGCTCCTGAGAGCGGCCATGTATGTTGAGTAGTACGGTAGTTAATACTGATATCATTTTAGGTATACATCTATGTTAAAGCCTAAATTTGAAGAGTCGGATCTTGGAAGAGATCTTGTCTCATGAGCAGTATGGAGTACTTAAATCATTTTTGGTGTACTTGATGTTAGATATGTATAAATTATTGTTAATAACGGCAATGGGTAAATCCCACAGAAAAAGTTATATATCTTCTTCATTTATTGCATGGACCCGTATCATAGGTCAGAAGTGTAAAATATATATATTTATACCTATAAAGTCAGATATCCCATCTATGGCGTGTGAGTAGCTGTAGCAGATTGATTAAAACCGCCATCCATTATTTTCGAATCCATCTGTATCATGGATACGGATACCGTAGACAATTTTTTTAGAGTCTAATGTTGAAAGCCCAAGCACAACGCGTAGTTAGAGGGACCCCGCCTCGAGCAGAATAATAGTATTGGCGGTGTATTGTCTTCATAACAGTACTAATTATCTGAGCTATGTTGTTATTCTTATTCGTTGCCGTCGTTAGGGTCCACCAATGTCAACCTGGGGAGGTGGCTCCGGAAGGGGCCTTGGCTGAGGGGGGAGAAAGTCGAAGACAGGAAGAGAAGCAAGGAAACGCGCAGCCCCAAGTGGATCCAGAAAAAGACTGCTCACCGATAGATCAGTGGGGTGACTAGAATATAAGAAGAGGTGACGAACAGACCGCTTGCCTAACCCGCAGAGTTGACAGGAGGAATCATCGATTCATCCCACTCGGAACTTATAATCCGCTAAGACCGAGCAGTGGCCAGAGCGTAGCTGGGAGAGGATAGATCGGAAAGATCTGGGGAGTAGAGACTCCTCCGCACAGAGAGGAGGGCATTGATAGCCCAGAAACCGGCTGGGAGGATATGCTGCTGCTGCTGCTCCAGTAGTGGTGTATAATGAATTTAGGGCAGTGCGGTATTGCTCGGGAGGAAGAATCCTATCTGAAAGAAGGAGAGCAATATCTGCTGCTAACTTTGATTGAAGAATGTGTCAATTACGGCGAATGCTGTATGGGGCCGTGATAGTACCGTGGGCAGGATGATCTACCCGCGGTACGCTGAGGAGATACCGTTTTGTTAGCAACCCCAGACTGTCGCTGACTGGTAGGGTTGAGGTCTCCTGATGGAGGTGACACGCCGAAGACATTCGGTGGGATCCAGTGACTATGCGCAGGGCCGCATTCTATTCCGCCTGCAACTTACTCACGGCAGTTCTTGAGACATTAGAAAACCAAACCTTGGCAGCGTAAAGCATGACACTTTTGAGGGCCCGATATGTCAGTAATAAGATCTCTTTCTCTTGTCCCCACCTTGCGCCGGCCAGCGCGGCGAGAATCCGCAACCGTCTGTCGTGAACATAGCTGAGCCATTGGAAATAACGGCGAAGAGCATTGTGTTATTTTTTCTTTGATCATTCTTCAGTTTCTAATTTGCGTATAAAGGATTCGATGCAATGGCTTCCTCCAATTACTTTAAAGAGATGCGCGTTTTCGGCGTCATTTCTGCTGCGCAGCGCAATGCTTTGTTCGCTTTTGCTCGGAGGAAATAAAACTGCAGCGAATCTCTGTCCTTTTTAGTGCAAGCTGCTATCTTCCAATCTACCAACTTTTGCGGCCAACCTGACTGAGTGACTGGCTGACAACCAGTTTTCCTGTGCAGTTAACTTATAAATGGCGTGCGCCACGTTAAGCACTCTTTAAAGTATAATTATGCCGGCTCGCGGAACCTGCTGGGGAAAAATTAACATTTAAGACAGAACGGAAATTTGAGGCGGGTGCCCTCAGGGGCATGTTGTGGCGGGCCCTTTCCCTGCCACAATATGTTTGAGCATCACGCACACAAGGGTCCCGAGTGCCTTCTCCGCAATGGATGTAGCATCTGGCCGCAGTTCCTGCTGAGAAGGTTAGTTTTGTAGAGTTGGTAGGTTCTCTCTATTTCCTTTCTGTCCCGCGAGGTGGGCTGCCGATGGAGGTGACCGACTTTTTCTGCGGGGCTCTTGCCTCGCCCGTGAGGAGGGCCACAGAAGGGACCGTCCGCACGGGCGCTTCTTTCTTCCGTCTTCTCCTCTTTTCGTCCTTCATCTCTTGCCACCTGAGCACAACGTTGTGGTTCCGGCTGTAAATCGTGTAAATCATCTTAGATCGCTTTGATTATCTAAGTTTCAGAAATAGCGGGAGAAACCAATATTATAATAATAATAATAAACTTGAGGCGTGTCGTAAATTGGATACTGAGTGCACTGTTCGTCAAGTCCACTGACGAATTGAAAATCTAACATTTAGTACAAGTACCTGTCGAGTGTGGATAATATATGCAGTATGAGTTTGATGTCGGCCCGCGCCCATCTGCTGACGTCACCATGTTACACTCCCTGGCATGATTGGGAATTAGTGGAGGCGCGCGTTCCACTATATGCGTAATCCGGGCTCCGTGCCCTTTGGTGACATCCTGGAAATTTCTGTTTTAGCATAGTTAAGCATAAATCAGAAACACAAATTTCAGGTAGAATGATATTACTACCATAGAATTTTTTCGCCCTAACGAAAAGCTGTTTCTTCCGAGGAAGAAATCTAATCAGAGAAAGATAAAATCCATTAGTGTAGGTACTGAAATAAACTGTAGATGTCTTTATTGCACGTAATTTAAAATCGGCAAAGCAAAAAATTCCAGTCAAATTTGAAGATTTGTAGCTACTGCCATCATCTGCAACATGATCTGATTGACATTCGCATATCGGTTTTCAACGAAGCCGTAATGAGATGGACACAGTTTAGAACCTGGCCTAATTATTCTATTCTCATCAGTAAACGAGGAGATAAGCAAATGAGCAAAATACAGATAACTATATAAATGCAGTTTGGTCTACACTATACTGTTTGATCACCAACGCAATGTCCTTGTGCTTCTCAAGCAGATGGTTGCCAGCTCCATCACCGAGAGAGACAGCTGGCTACAGAAAATCGTCGAGGCTCAGAGACGACTCAGAGATGCTCGGTCGCATATGTTGTCCCGCCAGCAGTCAGGTCAGTGCGGGTGACTTTTGCTACATAGAAATGATAACAGGCAGACTATGCTATCACCTTCTGTTGAAAAATCTACCGTAAGGTAGCTACCGAAGAAAATCCCATTACTGGAGTGATTCCGAATTCGTGCGATTACCACTCCAGAAAATAGGGGGAATTGGAAGCGATTTGGCAGAAAAGTGTAGCCCGATTTGGGAGAGGCAGGAATTGGGAGTTTCTACCATTAAACTGTAATCCAGCCAAACGGACGGCTTCCGGTGCTTGCTCGAACCTCTCTCAAATCCGGTTTTCGGGGCCTCCCCCACTTGGTGTAGCACCTCGTGCAGCCCACGCTATTACACCAGAAGTGTATTGGCCGTAACAAACTGTAGGTTCGCCCATCCTATGTAATGGGGCCAGGCACCCAAGGGGGCTCGTTTAGGTTACCTTAGCCATTAGCTCGGTCTTCGGGAAGTCTGTCTTTCGTGCCCACTTTGCTTCCTTCCAGATTTTATACTCCTACTTGCTCATGCTTTATTCTGTTCTTCCTCTTCTTTCCCGACTTGCTGTTCCCATGCGCGTCGATCCTATGTAGGAACACCTTCGTGCATGTGTTCCTCGTTCCTATCGGCATACTCTATGTCCTTTCCTCTTACCTCTGTGATATCGTTTTGCTTGGAAACTGAGGCTTAAGCTTTCTGACCACACCTAACGTAACTAACTTGACCGTAACAAACCTGATTTAGCGCGCTCGCCACCAGCACCGAAACCGTCCGTTTGGCTGGATTACTCTCTACTAATACTGTGTCTCTTGGGGGAGCAAAAAGTTTTGCGAGCAGCAAAAGGACTTGATTATTTCAAGACCTTGTCTGAAAGATTATGATAGGTCATAGAGTAGAACAGCAACATGACTTTCAATATAGTTTATGTTAGCTACACAAAACTTTATTTGTTGAAATTCTACTGGTTTCAATTTCTTTTTACCGACGTTGTAAAATCTAAACCAGTGGCGCTACGCAATGTGTGTGTCTACTAGATGCTGTCAGGGTAAAAAAAAAAAGTTAGCGATAGCCTGAGCAGCAGGCCCACTCTAAGAGAGAAGCTCACTCTCAGGCTCCTGCCCTCTCCGAGCCATTGCCGTATTCGCTAGTTACTTTATTTTAAGAAATTTAGAACTAAGAAGCTCGGACGATTTGGTTAAGAACTCTACCTGCAGTGCACATAAAAGCGCGATATTTGTAATATATATACATGTACTCTAATTTTGATCGTCAGACCAGTTGGTTAAAAAAAGCCGAGTGAAATATTAAATACTCCATTTAGGTATTTTATCCTCCCAAACGCTTTGATTGATTACGGGTATGAAACAGAAATAGCCTAGATATGGAAGTAGTAATTTCTGCTGTAGCTATATGTATTTTTCGTACGCCTCCTTTGCTTTTTCTTCTGTTTTCAAATGAAAGCGAAGCGCTTTCTGAGCTTTTAATTCAACTAAAGTATTATTGATGTCAGCTACCATTTCCGTAGTATGTTCGTTCTGTCTTATCTGCCACTTTCAAATGATTTCTTCATTTTTAATGTGATGTAGCTATATTTCTACCTACCTTCCATGTTATCCACTTTCTATCTCTTTTCGTATATTTTTCTCTACCTTTTCTTGCCGCTTCTCTTTCTTTCCCTTTTCTCATTTTTTCTGCTCGCTTTCGTACCCTTTATTACCTGCCATTTCTATTCCTTTATTACCTTTTCGTCGCCCATTTTGTCTGTTTAATTTTCCCAGCGAGTTATTTCTTGTGCATCAACTCTTTTTCCTGTGATTATTGCATCCATGATTACATATATCCCTCGTCTAATTCTCTTTACTCTTGTCATATTTGTTACTTTAGGTTATACTAATTTGTGTTCGTTTTCAGTGTTTTGATGCTACACAGAACTTGCTAGTTCATATACCGGCACGGTCTATAAATCTAGATCATTGCGATTGTATAATAACTTGTTAGTTAACCATTGACTCATCATGTCTGTTCTTCTGGACGGCACCAATCGTTTTATTCTAACGAGAAATAAAAACTTGCTCAATGCCTTGCTTAGTTAACGTGAGTAGGTAATTATTTCTTTGGTTGTGAGGACCCTCATAGGTCGTTCTTCGTTCTAGCTAAAGCACGCACAGACAATTGTCTTATTAACCCTCTCGTAACATGGCTCTGTTATTTTCTTGCAAAGGCTCTTTGTGTTGTTTTATTCTTATAGGAAAGAAAGAGCTTTTGTAGTGAGGCAGCAGGAACTGGTTAACTTTCTTCTTTTCAATGTTTTCTGCATTGGAAGATTCTATTCTTTCGCAAAATACATGCTTCTTATAGGGACCACTGGAATGAAAAATATTGAAATAGGGTAAATGATCAAGAACCGAAGCTGGGCGCCATTTTTTTGTGGCTTTTATCAATTATTTTTTATACCGGCCTGCAAACCGTTTTTTAAACGATTTGTGGGCAGAGACTCTTCGGCCGTGTCCGGGCTGAGAATATTCAGCCGTGGTACGCGCCTCCTTTGAACTAAGTATGTATTTAGGTCTTATAAGTAAACAAACTGTGGTAGCCTATAGGAACTTACAGCCCAGCTAAAGAACCAAATTGATAGCATTATCATAATAACTGCAGCGCTCTCGGACCGTAGAGCGTTAAAAAAAGGGCTGAAGAGGGGACAACTTTAGAAATAAGCAATTGCTACTATAGGGCCGCGCCCATGTCTTCTAATTACTCAACCATAATTTTTTTCACTAATTCTAGTTTTTGTAGCGTACAGATTTTAAGTAGAAATGTTAAAAAAGGGAATTAAAACGCGAAAACTGATCATTGTTATTGAAATATCATTTAGTTTACTCCATTAATTTGGACGTTTCGACCATCAAGGTCTTCTGATGACCGGGAAAGGAAACTGTAGTATTGAAAATAATGGTGGATAACAATATACCACGGTAAATTAAAACTGTACAACTTACCGAGTTTTCGTTTCAGAGGATAGGTAAACTGAGTATCGTTAGGTGAATTGTTTGGTGCTGTAAATAAAAAAAGTATTCTAAAATAGGCAACTCATGGGTTGATGGCGCGTTGCCAACTTCAGAATGGTAATACGCACAACTTGTATGCTTTTTAGCTATGCTTGCAAATAGCAGAAGGAGGTGTTGCACAAAGAGTATCGGTAGCTATTTCCTGTACGATGACTCCTATCGACGTGCTCAGTTACACCAATGCAAAGAGACTATAGGAAGTCGAACCCATATACCCAGACACACACTGTGCCCAATTATAACTATAAACAACAGAGCTGAGCTTGCCTCTAGAAAGATCGTCTTTGCATTTGATACTGCTGGAGGTGGAGCATACGGTATGTTACCGGTATGATCGCTGCACCCGTTATGCCTAACTACACGAAAAGAATAGATGGCCCATAGGGTTAGGTTAGTTTAGTACGCCCTTCGTATGTTATGGAGAACAGCGACCCCAGGTGAACCTTGCAGGTAACTTTTGCTTTAGCTAGGCCTTTGGGATATATTCCTTCGTGCCCGCTTTTCTTCCATCCATTTGCATATTCCTTCTGATGATGCATTATTCTGTTCTTCCTCGATCTTTTTTCACGGGTTGCTGTTCCCACGCGCGTTCAGCCTGGGTGGGGACACCCTCATACGTTGGATCGACGTTTCTATCGACATATTATGTGTCCGTTTGTTCTTCCTGTGTGGGATCGCCTTTCTCGTGGAAACGAAGGCTTAAACTATGCAATAGGTAGTCATATGATAACTAATGATGTGTCCTATAATTTGAACGAAGAACTATCCTTTATACAGGGTGTCCGGTTCATTTGGGAACAAACTTTAACATAAGGTTAGGACCGTGAAATAAAGATTTTTTACTAAATAAAGATGTGGTCTAAAATGCTTCGCTAAAAAGTTATTAGGACTTTAAGTTTGAGAAATATTGAACTGACATTCATTGGTAAGGAGTAGTAAGGAATTGATGCATGTATGTCTGGCAAACAATTTTATTATTAACGTACAAAACAGGGGATCAATTACAAAAGATGTTCCAAATGATGCCCATCTACTTCGATGGAAGCGGTCCAACGCTGGTGCAATGATTGCCAGACGCGTTCGAGTACTCCAGGAGTTTCACTAATTCATGCCGATGTTTCAGTAATTCTAACTAATGAGTTTTTCTTCGGACTGAACCGCGGTTTCGTACACCAAGCTCTTAACATATCCTGCTGAAACTTACGCCGGACTGCTCAAAAATTTAAACAAACCCATCTTATTCTTTTCTTATCTGTAAAAGTCAGCACAGTGGATAAAGATTTTAAGTCCATGTAACTTTTCAACGAAGCATTTTAGACTAGCTATATCTTACTTCGTAAATCACTTTAATTTTGACGGACCCAACCTCATGCATGGCAGAGTTGGTTCCCGAAAGTGGCAGACATCCTTGATTTTAGTCCTCGCAGCCAAATGGTTGAGCCATTGGCTTGCATGAACTAGCGAGTTTTCTGTGTGTATGTTTTTCTTTTTTGTACTGATTGATTCCGAAACGTGATAAATGTTTTTTTTATTATTTATTATTCGTGTGATCTGTTTACGTGTGTTGATGCGCACTAAATGTTCGTTGAATATTTCTTTAGGTATTTATTTCAGTTTACCAGTGTTTTAAGTGGGCAAAAAGAAACCAAGTACTCACAATCCTTTGCTATGTACAAGTTGTAAGGCCGCTGATCAAGGACAAACCTGTTGCTTTCAAAGAACTGAAGCTTAGATGAAAATACCAGACCAAAAGCAGCTTAGCTTTATTAAGGCTTTATTATTGTTTTTACGCCGAATGTTCTAGACCAAAACAAGCTTAGCGCCGTCAAGGTCATTTTTCTGGTAAATATGCAACATTGCAAAAAAGCCGAGCTCTGCCAAGATTTATAAGTTTTTATGTTTAATTTTCAGCGACATCAGGCGAAGCTTAGAGCTTTCAAGGCTCTATCGTATTAAATACGACAACACCATAAACAAGCTTAAGGCTTTGAAAGTTCTACAGTTTGTGCAGGCGAATGCGCAACTCTCTATGTATTGCGTATAATTATCAAAATCACTTAATTCCATTTCCCTCACCATGAACAACACGATATCTTGACTTTCCAGTGGCCACTGAAATTTGCAAATGAGGCTGATTGTAAATAGATTAAACTTCGATAAAATCTTTTCCAGAGAACAGAACGACCTCAAACAAAAAGTAAACTTTTCTCTGTGATGCAATAAATGTGTTTATCAGCAAGGAACACAAATTCGTAGCTATATACCAACTGTGGACGACGATATATTTGAAGCTTGGGACAGCAAAATCACCTAAAGTTGGCTAAAATAAATTTTACAATTTACCTTTGGCCAGTGCTTAAGTTACGCATGCGTGTTTCTTTCCAAT
This sequence comes from Parhyale hawaiensis, assembly GCA_001587735.2. NCBI lineage: Eukaryota > Metazoa > Arthropoda > Malacostraca > Amphipoda > Hyalidae > Parhyale > Parhyale hawaiensis. Next base: position 16,826,268 of record LQNS02276924.1, on the reverse strand, counting down.
AGATCCATTCCTTGCGGCTCCAAGAACAGTTTGTTTTTGCTTGAATTCTGTACGTTGAATGGAGCAAATTTTAGCGAGGATTTATTAATTTGCCATCAGCCTCCTTTGCGAGAAATGGACAGTGAAGGTACCATGTGGTCCGTGGACTCACTTATCCTTACCGTGTGTTTCTTCGTGTTTCTGCTTGTCCTGTCATTTATACATACATATATGGGCTCGAGCGTGGGACTGTGTGTTTGTGTGTGTGCAGAGAATCAGCAGGACTTCGTGGGACGTGTTCTCATCACCGTACTGCACGCCGCTAACATTCTGGACACCAATGAAGCAGGTAGGTTTAGTACTTATATGTTGTGCATATAATTTCCGGTAGATGGTTGCATCAGCAGACGCGTAGAACAGGCCCTGCATTTTTACCGTAACATTTTACCAAGTTTTTTTTTAGCGGTTGTGTTTTTCTTTTTTCACGACTTGCTGTGCCTATGCGCGCTGGTCATTTGCTGGAACGTCCTCGTGCATTGGTTCCACGTTTTTCTAGACATATTACTTGTCCCTTTCCTTTTCGCTAGGCGATGTAGCTCTTGCTGACCGGTGCATCGTACTAAAAAGTCTTAGTAATATTTTTACTCGAAGATAATTGTTTAAGAGCGCCCGTCGACGCGGTGCTAACGTTTGCGTGTACGAGATAACTGCGTAAACTAACAGGTACGGAATTAATTGAGCCATTGAGCGTGACTGTTGAGGTTCTGATGGAATTGAAAGAGATAAGAGAGATATAGATAAGAAAACGTACGTACAATATTGCGTCCCGTAACCCCCTGGTATTATCCAGCTAGGGGGCTCAGCCGCTCTCCCTTGTATTTGATTGAAATAAATATTAAGAATCACGTCCAGAACTCGAAATTTGGTTCTTCATCTTACCACGCCAACATTTGAGTATTCAGTTTTTAAGAAACTAGTTGAAATATATGGAAGCGTCATATACATTGACATCATTGGGAACGAAAACGTTACGTATTTATAATTATCGTCAGTACTGTCTGTTCCTCCATACATTGCCAGGAAAAGTTGGATTCTCCAACTTATTCTGTGTACTGTAAGTATATATGCTGCATCGTACCGCGTCTGGTCAAGCATGCAGTGTGCGTGTTTGCTTTAGTTTTGTGCCATCTTGACCTTGTGCTTTCCCTTTGTGCTGTGTTGGCTTAGTGGTACAGTAATCAGAGGTGACCTAGATCGAATCTCAAATTTACTCGTTTATGTAGTTTCTTTTGTGGTACAAACCTGCTATGGCACTAGCTCATAGATCTATGGCACTAGCTCATAGAGGACCTGGGTGTAAGTCCCGGTGTCTTTTTGGGAATGGGCCTTTTGGTTCGTCTACTGCCGCCTATCTAATCTAATCTAAATGCCGTTGTAGATAGGAACTGTCTCCCGGGTGGGTGGCGTTGGAGGTTTTGAACTTGTACCGCTTTGTTGTAAATGTTGTTAAGCTAGGAATATTATCTATAACGGGAATTGGGTGAAGATGCTTAGATCGTTTCAGGTCGGTTTTCTACCGCCTGCCTTCCTACGTGTTGAATGTTAACCCTTCTACTAAAGAAAACTTATAGCGTTATTATAGGTGGTCGGTAAAATTAAGCCCAATAGGCTTGACTTCTGGCACTTCAGACAGTTGCGCTGGCTTCTACCCGTTGAATGGAGTTTCATGCGTTATCCCTCTACCAACTAGGCTATATACCCTTGTGATAAAAGAAAAACTTGAGCTTGGTCCGTATAATGGAGTTATCAATCGTACCAAATGTAATCGAGTTGTTTCATAACACATGCAATACGATTCAAAGTGTCAAAGTCAATGCTACCCTCTTAAGCCCCGACAAGTTAAGCTTTGTGGTCTTAATTTCGCCGCACCGATCGACGAAAGCCTAAATCAGCAAAGTTCACCGCCCTCAGGGGGATATTCTGGCGGGCCCTATATCTGCCACAATAGGACGAGGTTAGTTTTCTAAAGTTAGGTAGGCTCTCTACTTTTCCCTTTCCGTTCCATGAGGTGGGCTGTCGATCGAGGTAGCCGACATGGTACGCGGGACATCTATGTATAGTCTCTCGTGTGGAAGGCCACGAAAGGAGCCGTCCACTCGAGTGTCTTTTACTATTCTTTGCGCCTTTTATTCGTCAGTAGTAGCGCACTGAGCCAAATTGAGTTCTTCTGGCAGGAATGCCGAGATAAAATATTCCTACTGATGACGTTATAATAAAAATGAAATTCACTGTTGAATCGCCTGAGTTGCGGCTGCTGTGGTAAAACTGAAGTATAACTAACTAAAGTTCACCAATCAAGCTTTTGAAACGTTGTAATTATTCGTTTAGATTAATTAGCTGGCAGTAGATGGACAGGCCCATTCTCAGAGAGCAGCTGATACAAACGCTCCGGGTTATTCATCTAATATTTCAATTTTTTCATATAATTCTTTTGCGCACTTATATGAAATAACAATACGGTTGAAAGTTATCAGCACCAAAATTATAATATGGACGATATTGCAGTTAAGGGGGCCTTTTCAAAATTTTTCTATTTTTTTTTTTATTTTTGAACCGATTTTTCTGAAATTTGCACATAAGATGTAGAATTGAAAAAATAAGAACATTTTGTTCGTGTAACTTCTTCAGTTTAGGCCTTAGTTTTTTTCAAAAAATTAGATTTTCATTTTTTTTTCTTTTTTTTATAAATTTTAAAAAGAACGTAAGTCGATTAGTTTTTATGCTACACTAGAAACAAAGACAGCTTTGGAATCCTTGAAATATTCCCTACAAAACTAAGTGGGTGTTTTTTAATTTCCTTTTCGTTTTCTATTGACATGAGACTTTAGATGGGTTACCGAAGAATTCATAAAATATGTAAATTTTCTTGATATTTCATATAATAAAAAAAAAACTAAAAGGAAATTGATAAAATCCCCACTTAGTTTTGTAGGGAATCTTTCAAGGATTCCAAAACTGTCTTTGTTTTTTTTTAGTGTAGCATAAAAACTCATCGACTTACGTTCTTTTTTATTCTGAAAAATCAAATTTTTCAGGGCGGCAGATTTTATGTTTTTGTGGATGAATTTTGTAAAAAATGCGCTGTTTGCAGTGGAAATGCACTTGACATGTTTTATCTATAGTAGCTACATTTCTACCTACAAATACCTTACATTCGTCATTCACTAAAAAAATATGAAATAGCTATGTATTAGATGAATAAATAAAGAAAAAGTCAATTTTTGACCCCTTCCGGACCCCCTTTGCTCCCCCCCCCCTTTTTGAGGGGTTCTAGTGCTGCTAGCCCCTAAAAATTTGGGACGTAATAGCCCCATACCTGAGGACACTTTTTGAACATAAAACAAAAATATTGAATATTTTGACCATTTTCCGTGAAAAGGCCCCCTTAAGTATTAGAGCGAAAAACCTCTCAGGCCAACCAGTCCTGCTCAAAGTGAAAAGAAAAGAAGCAGAGTGCATGTATACTCTGCCAGTGCCGAGTCAGTCGCACTTCGGCAGATTGTCCACCACGGAGCAGGCCGATTCCTCTGATAACTGTAGAGTCACACGGAGCATTGTTTAGGTCACGTGTGCGCATTCTGTTATCTTTATATGCGCATCGTGTCTTACTAATGCTTGATTTGGTGGCCTTAGCGTCAAACACTACAGGGACGCGCTGTCTGTTTTACGAACCGTTTCTATCTTTAGGTCTGTAAACCAGTACAATGCCTATGAGAATTGGATTTCAGTGTTATCTTCATTTTTTGATATGGTCAGTATAAATATTACATTATTGCCATAGTCTACGGTTATGAACGGCTACGATAAACTCGAAAGCTACTGGAACACAAGGTGAGGTGTTGATGCATTTATACTGAAAGCATGGCTTATTGTTTTTTGCTAACAATGCTGGATGTTCTCTGTCTGAATTGCAGTTCTCAGCCCTTTCAAACAGTTCCCTTCCTTTTTGTTTCTTAATTAGGTTTTAGTGTTCTGCTCCATATCTAATGGTATACTGCTTTCATTTTAAAGTACTTATTGCTACTTGTGAAGTGTCATGCTTTCTAAAATATGTTCTTACTTCATAGTCTGTACATGCTATTTTATATTATTGTTACCTCCACCAAGGAGGTTATGTTTTCGTCGGGTTTGTCTGCCTGTCTGTCACCAAGATAATTCAAAAATTATGGACGGATTTTGACAAAATTTACAGGGATTGTTATGTATGTTAGGAGGAACAGATGATTAACTTTTGGTGAAGATCCGTCCATCCGTTTGTTCGTTTGTATGTCTGCCTCTTTCTCTTAATGCCATGACTCAAAAAGTTATGAAATTTACACACGTTGTTAAGAATATTACGAAGAGTAAATGACAAAATTTTTGTGATGATCTGTTCGTTCGTTTGTTAGTCACTGTTTCTAATTCTATGCTTGTTAGCACAATCACTCAAAAAATTATGAATGGATTTTTATGAAATTTATAGGAGTTGTTAGTAATGTTAGAAGATATGAATGATTAAATTTTGGTGCAGATCGGTTTGTTCGTTTGTATGTTTAACCCATGTTTGTCAGAATGTTTGTTAGCAGTGTAACTCAAAAAGTTATGAACGGATCTTCACGAAAATTGCATAAACTGTTAATACCATCAGAGGGCACAAAATGATTAGTTTTTGGAGTTGATACAAAGAAAATTATGGTTTTAAAGCCAAATTGAATTTTTCGTTACCGTTGTCTCGCTTGGCGGAGGTATGCGCTCTCAGAGTGCTCTAGTTTTTGCATGTGCTCCTGCTGTTCGTTGGCTTTATAAGGACAAAATAAAAGCAACAGTTTTTCCCGACAATAAAATCTCTGAAACGTCAGACGAAGGTGTCACACTTTTTTAGAATATGTTCATGTTTCCATTAACTCGAATTGTCCCGTTTCGTGGACACTATTAACCGTGCTATTTGTACGAGAGGTAAAGGTGTATGCCTTGATGGGTTAACCTAAACCTGTCATTTTTATGTCTCTGTTTCCATATGTGCTATGCTATTACTACTTTTCTAGAATGTCATGCTGCAAATTTTTATGCATCGTATTCATGCATAGATTTCATTCTCCTGTGCCGTATAACCTTTCAATAGGTAGTTCGCTCTTATACTTCTTTTAATTCAGTTTTACCCTGCTGATGTAGAATGTTACTGAACGTTTATTTTTTTTTTAGGTGCATGCTACTTTTCCTAGAACATCTTACTGTTTTAAAACAATGTACGTACATCTCTTTATGAAATCTGATGATGCTGCTGCTGCTCTTGAATCTCCCCGTGTCCTTGGATGCTGCTCTAGCTCCTTTAAAAATCTCATACTGCTGCCGCTGTTCTCTCCTTTGTCGTCATTTTTATCTAATTAATCCGCATCTATTCAGTTAATGAGAATTATTTTTTCGCGTTGTCTGGCGTGTTCTCCGTTAAAAAAATCATCGTTGGAATTACAAAGTTTTTTTTCACTGATTATTTACTTTCATATATTGCCACCGTATACAATAAAGTAGCTCGTATAATGTATCGACGTTTCATGTCTTTTTTTTTTACTGCATTTGATTACTTTTCATGCATATATCTATGCCTTATCTCTGAGGTACCCACTGTACTTCTTTCTTTATCCTACATGGGCTTTTGACGTTTGTCTTCTTCATTTTCTACCTCTCTCCCCCTTCCTTGGGGTTCCTTTGCGCTGTGGTCTTCCATGTCTTTTTTTTTAAATATCAGCTGCGTTTTCCTTTCTCTCCCATAGAAACACCGTTGTAGTATATGAAATGGGAGCCTTAAGAACATTTGCTCGCAATTCTTCCATGTCTCTTCAAAATACATTTGGTGAATAGAAGACATATTCATGTAGAGTATATAAATTAGAAATCTTAAGTGAGTAGGCTATACCACCCAGTGTAATATTAACCGCATGCCTTAGCTTCTGTTAGGCGATCGAGATATGTCTCTTCACACCCGCTGTATGTTGCCTTGCATACATACCTGTTTGTTATAATCGGTTTTGATCTTTGCAGCTATTCTGTACCTTATCTGTAGATATTACTTTTGTTTAGATATTTCGTGTTTTTTGGTTATTGAAAGTTTCTTGGATGCCCAGACTCTTTGTACTGTGAACCACTGATATTTTCTCGAAGTAGAAATTACACAAAATCACTGATATCTGTTCACACCTAAAGCAGCTACCCCTGACTTGGTATACAGTTTCATCCTGAAACATTATTGTAGTATACGCACGGTATATCTTTATTGAGGATACCGCGCATGGTTTCCATGTTTGTCTTGACGCACTATATGTTCCTTCTTTTTTTCTCTCTTGGAACAGCTTAGTACTGACCAGGGATAGCTTATATATACCTTATACCTAATCAGTTGTACTCTATAATGATTCATGTCGTGTTTTTATTTATTTATAAATATATTTATATTTTTCCCGTCACGCTCTATGTATGGGAATAAGATAGGAAGAAATTCGAGCGTTTAAGATAATGTGATGGTATCCATGATATCGTCTCGGAATGGAACAAGCTAGGAGACACCTTGGAGAACCTGAATTCGCTTGCATGACCGTGTTTGAACATGTTCAAAGGTTATGCCTCCCGGGAAATGTCACTTGACTGCGCCATATGTATATTTTCAGGCAAACTGCTGAATTTTCATTAGTAAAGAATTTTGAAAAGTAAAAAAAAAAAACATAGAGACAACGGGGTTTTCCTGAAGTACTCTAATTTGATGCCGTCATTTATATGACGGCTCGGGCCACTACCGGTAGTAAATCAAATCAGTTGCCTTCCAACCACCACTGACTGTTGAGTGCGACCTGCTAAGCTAATCATTACCTCCGCCAGGAAGGTTATGTTTTCGTCGGGTTTGTCTGTGTCCGTCTTTCTGTCTGTCATCAAGATAATTCAAAAAGTTATGGACCGATTTTGACGAAATTAACTGGGATTGTTAGGTTTGTTAAGAGGAACAGATGATCAACTTTTTGTGAAGATTCGTTCCCTCAGGGGGTATAGGATGGGCCATAGGGTTAGGTTAGTTTAGGTTCGTCCATCATATGCTATGGGGCCAGGCGACCCCAGGGGGCCTGTGTAGGTTACCTCAGCCATTAGCTAGACGTTCGGGACGTCTCCCTTTCCTGCTTACTTTGCTTCCTTCCCGATTTCATACTCCTACTTGCTCATGCTTTATTCTGTTCTTCCTCTTCTTTCCTGACTTGCTGTTCCCATGCGTGTTGATCCTGTGTGGGAACACCTTCGTGCATGGATTCCCCGTTTCTCATGGAATACAATATGTCCCTTGCTCTTTCCTCTGTGATGTCGTTCTGCTCGGAAACGGAGGATTAAACTTCCTAATTATAACTAACTTGGTGAAGATCCGTCCATCCGTTTATTTGTTTGCCGCATTTTTCTCAATGCTATAACTCAAAAAGTTATGGATGGATTTTTATGAAATGTACATGAGTTGTTAGGTCTATTATGAAGAGTAAATGACTACATTATTGTAACGATCCGTTTGTTCGTTTGTCACTGTTTTTAATTTTATGCTTGTTAGCACAATAACTCAAAAAATATTGAATGGATCTGTTTGAAATTTATAGGAGTTGTTAGTAATGTTAGAAGGCAAAAATGGTCAAATTTTGGCGCAGATCAGATTATTCGGTTTGTATGTTTGACGCATGTTTGTTAGCAACATAACTCAAAAAGTCATAAATGGAGCTTCAAAAAAATTACTGAAGCTGTTAACACTATTGAAGGGCACAAATGATTAGATTTTGGGGTTGATGCCGAGAAAATCATTGTCTCAAAACCAATTTTAATTTTTCGTAACACGTTGCCTTGCTTGGCGGACGTATGCGCTCTCAGAGTGCTCTAGTTGTCACTGCTGCGGAAAGATGGCAATAATCGTTCCTTACCGGGGCTACGTTTAACATTCGCGCTCTCAACTTACGAGCGGACTCAACTTAGGAACGGACTTTCAGCTCGCACGCCCAGGGACGACATGCGAGCTGTACATCTGTTCATAAGTTGAGCGTACGATTTAATATTGTGTTTCCGGCGTCAGTTATTTATATCGATCATTTGTTTTTTTTCTTTTCTGCGATACATTCTCACGTAAATATGATCTAATTAGAGAGGTTTTTACTGTACAGTGCACCTAAATATTACGTCTTTGCTCTCATTTTAAACTAGGATGTGAACTACCGTCCGCATCTTCCTCTAGAGTGTTGGTAACTTTCCCGAGTCTAGTATGGTACTTTGGCATGCAGTTTCCTCTTCAGTAACTGGCTTTTCTATGTATTTGACTCCCATAAGTTCCTGCTTTGTTTCCTTTTTAATTAACGAAAACATTTTCACGTCTTGTAGCTGCTACCTGAGTATGGGAAGTTTGGGTCAGGCGGGTCTCCAAGTGCAACAACTTACTTTTTTATCTTTTATTTTTTGCCTGTATTGTGATCTTTAACTGCTGACTTTTCTATGCTTGACACATACAGGCTACTGCTTGCCTGCTCTTTAAAGCTAACAATAACGGCCGTTCTTGTACCTGAGTATATGGGAGGCTTTTGTTAATCGAGTCCTTATCTCTAACAACTAACTTTGGCCTGCATTTTGTTTTTCTTTTATTTTGTATGCATTTCGCTCGTAGACGTAATACTGTTCACCTGCTCATTAATACTAACAGCGGCAGATATGATGCATGTTGTGCCTCAGTTTAAGGAAGTAGTTTGTCAGTCAGGTCGTTAACTATAACATGTGACTTTTTTGCCTGCATTTTGGTGTTGAATTACTAACTGTTTCTGGCATCTTGCGCTTCTCGTACCGCTGGTGCATGCCTTTCACCGACTTCTGTAGTTCGTAGACGGCCTCCTAAAGGTGTGGTCAAGTTTGACGTCATCAAAGGCGCCCTGGGAATGTTGGACAAAGGTAAGTTGGTGCGAGGCTTTGAACTTCGGCTCTTGTGGAGGAGTGTGTGGCTGCGCCTTCCACGGCTTTGGCAGGAAACCTGCTACCCTGCATTTATTTTGCTTTGAATTATGAAGTGTTGGGCTTCACCGATCACCAGTGTTTATTAAGATCAAGGAATGCTGACATAGATTGATCTACGCAGGAGTAAGGAAATAGGTCCTGTAGCGAATGGTAAAGGTCGTGCTGTACTAAGAAATGTCTTTGTATGAATTTCATTTTAGTTATTTTACCCAGGCTTACTACGCGTAACAGCTGTTCTAAATGTCAGCTTTTACCAAACTAAAGGAATGTTTACCGGCATGAGTGGTTAGTGTAGAAAGATCGAGTTCGTGAGGAAAATATGAGCCGTTTACCGTGTTTTTTTTTTATAATCAGGAAGAAAATACAGGATAGGAATTTGATCTATTTCTTGGAAACGCTTAATATATTGCTTGCATTTTTCTCCTCTCCGCAACATATTAGGACTGTTGGGATCCTCTTCTACACGGCATTGTCGCTCTAGGTTCCTCAATCTCATGTCCAGGTCCCCGCACGGCCTTGTGGCTGCAGCACGCAATATTGAAACTTTTCCTGACTCCAATCTGGAAAATCTAACGCGGTGGTGAGGGTNCAACATATTAAGACTGTTGGGATCCTCTTCTACACGGCATTGTCGCTCTAGGTTCCTCAATCTCATGTCCAGGTCCCCGCACGGCCTTGTGGCTGCAGCACGCAATATTGAAACTTTTCCTGACTCCAATCTGGAAAATCTAGCGCGGTGGTTAGGGTGTGGGAGGACTTTAGCGGGCGTTAGGGCTTTGAAGGACTTCAGCGGGCGTCAGGGCTTGGAAGGACTTCAGCGGGCGTCAGGGCTTGGAAGGACTTCAGCGGGCGTTAGGGGTTGGGAGGACTTCTGCGGGCGTTAGGGGTTGGGAGGACTTCTGCGGGCGTTAGGGCTTGGGAGGACTTCACAATGCATGGCGTTAATGCTTGCAAAGTCTTGGGTCAAAACTAGAGACCGTGAGTGGGCTGTTGGGCTTGGGAGAGAATTGGTGGGTGTTTGGTTTTCTGAAGACCTTTTTAGAGGAGTAAGGCGTGGAAGAACTTGGCTGAGCGGCAGACTTGGAGAACTTTGTAGGACATTAGGGCTTGTCGAACCTTTTTGTGTGGTTACTTCAAGACTCAGGGTAAAGGCTGCTTAATAAAAACTGTGATAGAAAAGCCTTTCGGTGATTGATCCATTATTGGAGGGGATAGGTACAATCATCTTATTTGGCACGGTATGAAATTACTTACCGTGCGATATCACTATTGCAGGGATTTGAGATTGCTTCATAAATCAATACTTTGTTTGATCGAATCGCCTCATGTTATTAATTTCTAAGTTTCAAAGCAGCTTTTTGTTTCATGCTCTGAAGATTTTGACTTCGCCGTCGCCAGTCGAAACCGTTTAGCGAATAGTCTTTTAAAGTTAGTTTATCACCGCGTTATTAAATTCACTAAGATATACTTGTAATAATAATATAGATGAAACTTTTACAAGTGCCCAATTTCTCTTCATGAGGTATTAACTGATTACTGAATAATAAATAATTTTCCAGTACGCAAACGCGTAAGTGATTCATAGTTAAAAAATGTGATGAATTTCATACTAGAGAATGTCCCTAAATGATCGAAACCAGTCGTATATATACTCTCTACTTTAGTGGCAAGGCATCACTGAGGAATTAAAATGAAAGCTGCCGATGATGTTTGAGCTCCGGTGACTTTTTGCACCTAAATTAGAGTTGTAGAGGTTCTTCCAATTACTCGAGACTTCCATTCTATGAGATATCCCTTGCATTCAACATATTGGCTGAGGACTTAGTGATTTGCTGCTTATATTTATCAACTCATGGCGTATGTTTTTTGCACCTAGATATTGAGTTAGAATCGTAGAGGTTCTTCCAGTTCCTCGGGGCTCGTTTTCTAGGAGATATTACGAACGACGTCGTAGACAGAAGGTTAAGTGATTAGCAGCTTAGAAATATTAACGCATGACGTACTTTTTCTGCTAAGGAGACAAGGCGGAGAGCTTCTGCGAAGTAAGTTTGGGTTCGCAAGTGCGGGAGACGACCCGGGCTTCGGGCAACAAGCCGCACTGGGACTCTTCCATGCAGTTCTACATCAAGTCTCTTCATGACGACAGGATCTGCATCACCGTTATGCATAAAGGCTACTTCAGGCCAAATGGTTAGTAGTTGACTGTGATTACAAATCTGTTGACATTAATAAAGTAGAGTTCATGTTTCATTTAAGAGGGAGGGGGCACGCTTTTTTGGTGAAAAATTTAGCATTGTCGTTTTTTCATTGAAATATTATCCTTGTATGAGGTCAGGCTTGTGGCCAAAAAAATTTTGGCCCCGGGCGCATTGGAACACCTCGAAAGGGAGTCCCCCCTCCGGGGTGGGAGTAAATTTAGAAAGTCGACTGATTTGGCTGAAACTCTGTAACTATATGTAAAATTGAAAATAATGTCCATTTTCTTCTATAAAATTTTCTCATTTTCTGTTTATTATCATTTTTTCGGAAGTTAACGATAATGTTATAAGTACTAGTATTATTATTGTTATTAGCTATATAGCTACTATGGAACCGATACGAAAAGTCGGAACAATAATAGCAGCGGGATATGAGCGTGATAACAGTGAAACTATGTGAAAAAAGCTTTCAATTCAAGAACAGAAACACCCACTTCTCCGATTTTCATCTGGAGCATAAATTATCTGATAATCGAAGGGGTTATTGTAAAATATACAAATCATATGAGCATAACCATTTAGAATTGTAATTATAAGATATTCCAACTATTACACAAAGCTTTTTATGGTTATGAATGCTTTCAAATTATTTTCTCATAAAATATACGTTTTTTGGCTCTCTTAAAAAATTGCAAAAATTGTCAATTTCTATGTAAGGCTCACATAGAATTTATTGTTTTTTTTTGTGCTAGAATGAAAATAAAGACAGTTTTGGAATCGTCAAACCATTCCCCACAATGCTATTTTTTATATTTTCCATTTCGTTTTCTTTCAATAGAGCAATTTGCAGCGAAACTTACATATTTTGAAAATAATTTTAGTCACTGCTAAAAGTTCAGACTGAAAGAAAACGAGGCAGAAAATGGAAAATCTAAAAAAAAAACATTTTGGGGAATGGTTTGACGATTCCAAAACTGTCTATATTTTCATTCAAGCACAAAAAACGAAAAAGTCGATGTGAGCTTTGTAAACAATAGGAAAATGCAAGTCTACCCTGAAATTCAATGATACAAAGAAAAAGAAGAAGAAGAAGGGAGAATTTCCATGAACAAAAAGATTTTCATTTTGATTTTACTTTTCAGGTGCAAATTTCATTGAAATCGGACTGTAAATAAAAAAATTCAAAAAGCGTGCCTCCCCTCTGAACGATGGTGAGAAGTTTACTGCCATTCCAAATGTGATAACTTCAGCTAAATTTGAGTTCACGTCATTTTTAACAAATATGCTAGTAGTGATTTATTCTCTCAAGACGACAATTTTATTGCTTGTCCCTTACCTTGCTAACCCCCCTTAAGCATTAGGCTGCTCGCACACCAATGTAACTACGGTGCGTTACCTTTGATTATGCAAATAGAATTTTTTTTTACTTAATTTTTCAAGATGAGTGTCTAACTTCAAAATATCAATATTAAATAAATGTATGGCTATGTTGCCAAGATAAACAGCACTTGTAAAATAAATATTTAGCCATTGGTTAAGTTTATCATGTAACTTGCTTATCTGCGAGTTTTTTACTGTTACCTCAGATTATACAACAAGCTAATAAAAACGTCATAAAGAGGAAATAAATATAAGTGAACAGGAATATTGTCATTAAAAGTCCAAAACCAAGAAATTGTAACTAAAACAATTCAATAAACACTGAAATAAGTGTTCAGTAGTGGTAAACATAACAAGGAAGTTTTGAACATGGCAACCTCCATTTTTCATGATTTTTTAAGGCGATTATCAACAGACTTTGTCAGGTTTGATATTTCAGATGGTAGAATAGAATTTGCTGCTGTTTTTACTGCTTTCCACAGGCTTGCTTTGCTCGAAAACTGCCGACCACATTTTGATCATTGCCCAAAGGTTCTCAATGGGACTTAAATCGGGGCTATTCGCTTGCCAGGTCATATCCTTTTTGATTTGAATCCTCCATCCGCAAGCCAGTTAGCAGTGTACCGTGCTCGGTGTGAGGGAGCGTTATCGTGCTGAAATACCAATTTGGTTCTGCGTGCGATAGTCTGCTCATTAAGCCATGGAATCAATTTTTCTTCAAGAAAGTGGCAGTACTATTCTGCATTCAGTTTAACTCCTTCTGCCACTTCAAATGGACCAGTAAAGGTATCACCTACTATCCCGGCCCAAAACATTATACCTCCACCACCTCTCAAGAGTGGCTCTATATTCGTCAGTAAATATGACATTGGAGAAATCAGTTTTCATGTTCTCCTCAGCCCATTTGACCATATTTTCTTTATGACTGTTTGTTAGAAGTGGTCGTTTAATTGCCTTTTTCACTTTCCCTAGCTTCTGCAGAACCTAACATCTTGTCTTTCTGCTTAGTATTTGGGCTCCAGCGTCTTCAAATATCGCTTTACTTGTAGAAAGTTGTTTTCTAGCGATAGAAACCTTCAAATGTCGCATTTTCCGAGCAGTCAATTTCCTCGTAGATGCTCTATCCGGAGTTTTTCTGTTGACTTTACCTTCAATTGCATAAGTCTTAATTGTTTGGTGATCACGCTGTAATTCCTTGGAAACTTCGAGTGTTGTCTTACCAGAAGCCAATAACGAGGTCACTTTGATCTTCACTTTTTAAACCACATTTCTTGCCTAAGTTGACTGATGAGTGATGTTGCATAATCTGGCGTAACAGCAGAACCCCGTGCGATAAGCAACTGTTGCCAAACGTGGGAAATTGTTCCGTTTTCTTTTTCTCTAGGTGTTTTTATAGTTGCAACATACCTGTGCACTAACTTTCTATTCACATTTTAAATGTTTGACACTTATCTTGAAATATAAGTAAAAAATTGTATTTGCATAGTCAAAGGTAACGCACTGTAGTTGCATGCAACGTGAAACTTAAGTTGCATGCAACCAGTCAATGCAAACACGTAGAGACGCGCACACTGAGTTGTGTGAAACTATAGTTGCATGCAACCAGTTGGCGTTGATGTGCGAACGACCTTACGTAAACTTTTATGTCCTGTCAGAAGAACGCTGTCTTCAAGTGCAGGGAAGTGCCTGTAAGCGTAATAGATTGCGCAAGCAGGTCTTAACTTAATTCTGGACTACCCTAGCAACCAAAACCGTGAACACCGTCCAGGAAAATAGAGAGTAGTTATGCTTTATTTCGTTCCACTAACCTGTCATCTACTCCAAGAGAATTCTAGGCCGCCCCAGGCACTGAAACCCTTACTTGGCTTCAAAGGAGGTCAAAAATTCCGTTAGGATGCCCTAACGTGTATTTGCCTCTTTTATTTTAGATTACATTGGCCGTGCGGAGCTGCTTGTCCACAGGATGTGGGAGGAGCAGAAGCGCAAAAAACAGAATCACCTCGTGCCTCAAATCATCAAGGTTGCGCTGCAAGAAACCGCGGCTGAAGATGCTTACGTTGTTCTCAAGTATTCCGTAATCCTTTTCGATAAAAATAATAGATGAAACTGCCGTAGGTGTCTTTTCGATCAAAGTAACGAATGAAACTCGTAATCCCTTTCAAAAAGGAACTGGTGGAACTGCCTTGTTTCCGGTGAAAATAGATGAAACTCGTAGTAAGAGACGTGGTACAATCGTCATAGTTGCTCGACAAGAAATCACGAATAAAAATCTTTACGCTGTTCTCAAGTATTCTGGTATTCTTTTCTATAAAAATAAAAGATGCAGCTGGTGATGCGGGACAAAGTGGCAAGTACGCTTAGGTAGTCACTGGATTTTGCATTTAAAGTTTCGTTGAAGCTGAGAGCATTGATCTACTTATTGTTCTTAATTTATTTAAAAGTAAGAATAATAATGTTTGTTTTTGTTTGCAGAGCGCCATTTGTTTTGCTTGAGAGAGCTCTTTTGCATGAATGTTTGTCATGACTTTTCATTTACCCTGCAAGTGACCAAGTGGGGTAAGTCTCATAATGCTATTTCCATGAAAGCGTTTTTTAGGCGCCTGTGAAGCGTTAGCACTGTCGTGCCCGAATCGGTTTCTCTTATAAGCATAGTAATGGTACCATTTCTGTGGTCTAGTGCGGGGCGTGACAGGGTAATGTTGTACATTCTTTTCACCGCATTACGGTGTGTAATATCCAAACTATCCACTTGTTTTAATTCAGTTAGTGTCACTGACAATGTGAATGTTACCATATGAATGTGAATTTGTGTCAGAAGTTGTATGTTCCCTGTTGGCATTGTTAACAGCATAGTATGTTCCCTGTTGGCATTGTTAACAGCATAGTATGTTCCCTGTTGGCATTGTTAACAGCATAGTATGTTCCCTGTTGGCATTGTTAACAGCATAACCTCTTCTGCTCCCGTTTTTCTGACGGTGAATAATGGACCAGTGGAAAGAAAAAGATTGCCTTTTCCTAACGAATGATATACCTGTGCAACTCTTTGTAAATCTGTTTTCTTATAGACGCATGAACCCTTTCAAGTTTGTTTAGATCTTACAGTAGGGTATGCATTATTAATATAATGCTGCTTCGTGTAGTTTTTTTTTTTCGTACGGCCTGTGATGCAGTCAGTCATGTTTTAATCCTTTACTGGCCAGGTGGCTAACAGACCCTCTTTTTATATAGCACTATTGCTGCCACGTTGATACTGAGCGCGCATTGTAGATCAGTGGCTTCCAGACTGCGAAAATTTGCCTTGGAAGTACTGTAGTCTAATTAAATTTAAAAAATATTTCGGCGAACTTCGTACTGAAATAAAAGAACTTAACTCAATAATTTTACGCACATACCGGTATGTAATCAAAGTTGCGCAAACTTTGAGAGTGCTGTCATAAAATGTGAATTTTTCGCATTATGAAAAATTTCTCGCGGCGCACAGCATGGGAACCAAGACGATGGAGGGTTAAATACGCGGCACCTCGACAAATAAACGCTTGTGGCTGTTGTAATTTATATTTAGTATATAACTAGGTATATTTTTTGCACATGGAGTGCATGGAATTATATTTCTGTTTAAATTTGTTAAGAATTATTCGCTTGCTACCTCAAAGCAGGTCTGTTGTGTGATTGGCTGCATGGTTGCAGCGCGTCAGTGAAAATGTTAAAAAAGTTGAGCGCTGACTCGAAGTGAAGTTATGGTTCACATTGGACTTTTTTTGCTCGATCATCGAACTATTAACTTTTTATAACTGTTGCTTGTGTGATGCTTTGCATCAGGTTACCAAGAATGTTCTTTCGTTTGTGTTAGTTTCTATCGAAACTCGACGATCTTTCTTAGCTGTGTGACTGCTACTGTTAGGCCCGCTGCACACGAGAGTCAGAACACGGGAACGTTTCTCCCTGCGCTTCAGATTACCTTCACACAGGCGCGGCTTCGGTTTGGCTTAATTTTACTCTGTCAGAACAAGGTAAAAGTTCGACGGCCACTTAGTGCAGAGTTTCGAATACTCTCTCTTATTAAGACAAGTTTCACTTGGCAACAAGGTGCTTTGTAAAGCAATATTGCAACACGTTAAGCCATAGTCATGTTCACAGATACTTTAGTTCCACGAACGCGAAACTTTCTCATGTTTCGACTCTCGTGAGGCTTGAGGCTTGTACACACTGACGCTGTAAAATAATTGTCACTGTTCCATCGAGCCAGCTAATGCATTAGCATAGCCGGCAGCATTACCGTAGCTTCATTTATACATTGTTGTCGCTGGGGTGGTTAAGTTTACTAGATCATACAACGTTAGATGTGACGTGTAGAAAGGCTTGCTATGAAGCGAATTGTCGTCCGTTAGGTGTTTAATGATGAAACAATGGATATGACATGTAGAATGGTTCTCTATGTACAGTAGTTGTCTTCTATTAGGTTTTTTTTTGCTAATAACACTCTGCCAAATTTTTCAACAGGTTTCATAATAATAGCCGTTGATGTTTTCAAAACCCAAAATCCAGCTCAATAAGCGAGGGTCAGTGAGGCGGTGGGTACTGTTTATACGCTAAGAACGGAAATAATAGCTTTTGCACAAAATTGACCATATCTCATTGTTGCACAATAAAAGCTTGCAGGGAAATTGTGATACCTTATGGCAACACTGTTGAGTTTGTTTACATTTTGCTGTGACTCCTGATTGACAACTCTTTGCATTATTTCTCTTTTTGAGGTGAATGACGATAAAAGCTTCTTGTATATTCTGCTAAAATAGGACGTTGAAAAGCTCTAACCAATGAGGAAAAAGAAATTATCATCAAAGAAACTGTTAAAGGCACCTCTCCTGATGTTATTACCCGAAAAATAGGACGCCATATTGACACTGTGACAAGATTCTTCAAGGACCCTTCACCACGGAAAAGCGATCAGATGCTGGGCATTTAAAGACTGTTACTGATAGAGACATAATAAATGTGGTTCGTCAGCTACGTAAAAGACCCGAACAAACAAGAATTTTTTTTTTTGCTGCTGGGCTTCCTGAAGTGCCTAAAACCACAAGAAATGACATCCTTTACTGCATTACTTCTGTCAAATTCCCACTGAAATTGCCTCCTCTGACCCCAAGACATGAAATTTTTGAGGATGGAATGGGCAGAGAAATACATCAAGATCAACATGAATCATATTCTTTTCACCGACGAAACCCGGGCAACCCTTGATGGACCTGATAGATGGAGTAAGGGTTGGGTGTTAGCTGGAGGTGAGTGTCATCAACGCGTAAAACATCAACAACAGGGAGGTGGTATTATGATATGGGCTGGTATCATAGGAAATCGACTAGTAGGTCCGGTTAGAGTACCTGATGGCGTGAAAATTACACCTGCTGCATATTGTGACATATTAAAACGCCTTGGTCCCATCGCTGGATGACGTACCCCTTTCGTTGCTTCGAAACGTGATTTTCATGCATGATAATGCGCCTTCTCACTCTGCCCGTACTACCACAGCATTTCTGGACTCTTCGGGGTTCCATGGAGAGAAACTAATGGTTTGGTCACCGTGCTCACCTGATCTAAACCCAATTGAAAACTTCTGGGCCCCTCTGTAAAGGAAAATTTACGCAGATGGAAGGCAGTACAACTCAAAATCTGTCTTGTGGGATGCTGTTGCTGCAGCAGGAGTTGCAGTTCCACCTTCGGCAATAAAGAAGCTCACTGGTTGCATGGATTCAAGCATTATTGAAGTTATTATACGTCATCGGGGACCTGTTGGCAAATTACTTTCCCACGCATTATAAACTTTTGTTAATGATTTCTTGTTTGATTCATATTTGTGTTGTTCATTTTTGCTCCTTTGGTGATATAAAACTGAATATTTTTTTTTTTAATCCAAAAGCTGTTACCACCGCTCAGTGAAATTGGTAAAATTGACAAAAAAAATATAATTTTTTAGAACCAGCACGATTAGTTCCGTGAAAATTTACAGACATTAAAAGCATTATAAGTTTAAATTTCTGTAAAATTTTCACTGAAATTTATAGCCAAATAGTCAAGATGTGGCAATTTTGTGATAAAGCTATTATTTCCGCTGTAAGTGTATAACGTTTTCCTATTGAACTTTTGCATATTCACACAAAACTGTCTATGCCAACGGTAAACGCCGAAGCATCGGGAGAAGTAGGAACTGACTAGCTGATTTGGAACGAATAGCGGTGGGATTTGAAGAGCAGGCTAGAAAAACAAGATCGTTCTAGTTTCAGATAGATTGCAAGTTCGATCAAGGAGAGTCTTCCAATAGCAGTAGGAATTATTGCAAAAGCACAAAGAATTGAACGGCATGTTGGAACAAGACTTGCTCTCCAATTGTAGTAGGATTTCAATAGCACTACTGGTAGGGATTGAATGACAACTGAAATTAAAATGTAAGTTAAAACCAAAGGAGTCTTCCAAAATACCCTGTGGTGACGCTTTGAAATTCTGTGTGAGCCCCAGTTTATGGTCCACAAGAGCTACTCTCTGAGAGCGAAGATCTTCGCCAAGCAGCGTAACTCTGAAAGACAGAATGGTAGACAAACGTGTTTGAAGCTAAAATTCATGTAATTTTTTCTTCTTTTTTTGAGAAACCGTAGTATTAGTCACCAGTTATTGGGTTTATTATTCTATTTACGCCTTAAGATCTGTGTTCTCTGCAGTCGGAAAAATCTTTATCCAACAACATCCGCATGTTTTCAGGGACCAAGTTTGCATCTAAAAATTCCTGCAAGTTTTAGTTTCACATGCATATAGTCGTCGTTAACAGGTTTATTTTCACTCTTTACTATCGAATTGTGCCAGAGATGCGTCGTTTAGTCGTAACAGTTAAGAAGGTGATAGCTTAGTTGTTACTTAGTTTTTACATGCCAATCAATAGTTGTAAACTCCCGTTTGTTTTTCTTGCTTAGTTATACTGTATATTTGTGCATTTGTTAGCGTGTAATGATATATTTCATTGCAAAATCTGCGTGCATCGTGTACGTGTCTCATTGAAATCCCTCGCTTTCTATCGATGCAAAGCTACGACTACGTTACTTCTGCTTGCTAATGAAATTTCTGTTTCTTCTTTCCGTTCCGGCATCCCTCCACTCCATTCCTAAACCGAGGGAACATTACATCGCCCTTTCCCGTCGAGGCATTGCGAGGCCTCTCCTTCCTGTCCGCTCGGCTTGGCGAAGGAGCAAACCTTAGGGACTCTGGCAACGGCTCTCAACCCTTTGCATCGTTGGGAGGACCCCTTAGCGTCGCTATCTGCCGTATATCTCCTCCAACCCTTCGGTCCACTCTACACTTCTCTGCCACCCTCTCCCTCTTTCCGAAACCCCCACCGGTTGTGGATCGTAGTTAGGTGCTGTGACAACTATCAAGCCAAGGATGTTGCAAAAGGCCGGTTCAGACATTAGTCGTTTGAACGTGTTCCTTCAGCGAATCGTCCGACTGCGTCGCTGTATCATTAAGGCAGCTGAGAAGTGCGCTGGTTTCTGAGATCTATTTTGTTGCAAACTTCCATTTAGGCAGATACGTACTCTGGCGGAACAGTGTCCCTGCCAGTATGTCTGTCGCCCTCACGCCGAAAGAGTCAATCTGAGTGACTTTCCGTTGGAAATGTTGTATCCGGCCGCAGCTGCTGCTGATAAGGTTAGATTCTAGAGTTAAGCAGGTGGTCTATACTTCTGCTTCGGTGGGAGACTACCTGCTCCAGCGTGAGGAATCAGGCCGAGGCCCTCTGTACGGAGTCTCTTTCTTGCGATCCACGGTAACGCGGCTCAACCTAGACCCTTAGCGGCAAGGATATTACCCTCCCTCTCTTGCAGTGATAGTTTTGGGTATAGAAACTTAAACTAGTTACGACTAAGCATAATTTACTTTTAAACCATATATTTATCACAGGTACAAATATACTTTTAACTTTCGTCTTGCCTGTGCTTAACCCTCGTCATCGGTCCCATTTAACCAAAATGGTAAGAAACTGTTGAATGTAATAACTAGAGCCCGGATTTATTGCACTGAAAGTATTGCAGTTATAGCTCTTAAAAATTGCTCTTATTGCACCTAAAAATTGTAGCTCTTATTGCACCTAAAAATTTAGCTCTTATTGCACCTAAAATTACTCTTATTGCGCGCCTAAAAATTACTCTTATTGCACCTAAAATTAGCTCTTACTGCACCGAAAAATTGCTCTTATTGCATCTTAAATTAGTTCTTATTGCACCTAAAAATTGCTCTCATTGCACCTGCCCTCTGGGGCATATTCTGGCAGACCCTTTCCCTGCCACAATATGTTTGGGCATCACGCACCCAAGGGTCCCGAGTGCCTTCTCCGCAGGGGATGCAGCATCTGGCCGCAGTTCCTGCTGAGAAGGAGGGACTGCTATCCGGACCTGCATGGTCGAGATGCCGACACCCTCCTCCGAGGAATGCTTTCTGAGGGACCTCGCGGCCAATTCAATAGAAATTCCCTTAAAACTTATCTTACCAGATGTAACCTCTATCACAAACTGTGATGAATCAATTACGATAAATGCTATCGTCAACTACAGCCCTGCACGTTTCTTTGTGAATTGCATATACTATATGTAGAATTAATAATGATAATAATGTTCTCCTTACTACTTATAATATAAAATGAGACATATTCGGCACCCTAGCGGCGCACGAGCCTGTGATTAAATACAGGAATAGTTCGGCGCGATATCAACAGTGTACCATCGAAGCGCTAGTAAAAATTCCTACTACTACTACATATCAGTTCCAAATATTAATTGTTAGTATACATTGTGCTCATGCTAAATGACAATTCTTCCCAGTGGCGAGAATGATTCTTGCAAATATCTCGCTTTACCTGTTCTCATGATGTATCCCCGTACGAAAAAGGTTATAAAATTTAATAGTCCGATTTTGAGATTTTGCAACGCAATGATATTTGACCCCAACAAAAACATTGAACAATAATTTACATAGAAATTAGCTGTCAAAGCGTATGAAGTCATGACTTCATACTACAATGCAAGCTATAAATGTAATATTTTATATTGTCTAAGGGCGAGTTCACATGTCCATCATCGTAACGCGCTCAAGTACGCATACTATATTATAGGGGACGGGACTACAGTAATTTTGGTCCCTAAAGTGACGATAAAGAAGCATTTTTTGTCGACTTGTCCATAATCTGTAAGGGTTGAAGAGGATAAATTTACTATTTATAGGTTCTGTTTAATGAACTTGAGTGACACGGCGTAGTGAAAAAAAAATACGTGCTTCATCCTTCAGTCTCTCGCGTTTGTTGCAGCTGCTTCCATCAAATCAACACGCCGCGTCCATCTGTTTGAACGCGTTACGATGAGGGAGGTGTGAACTCGGCCTAATATATTGCGTTTATAGCTCTCATTGCAATTATTGCATTGATTGCTTTAGTTGCACTAACGCCGTCAACTGCAATAAATCAGGGCTTTACAGTAGTTATATTATTTACTTTGCCCTTCTCGGTACCACAGGCCTGCCTTGTAAGAATAGTTAAGTTCGCCCATGCTATGCTACAGGGAATTGTGTCCTCGAAACAACCCGTAGGTTACTTCGGCGCTAACCAGACCTTTAGGATATATTTCTTTAGTGCTCATTTTTTGCAATCTTCTTCTACATTCTCTGATTTGCCATGTCATTGCTCGTTGATCCAGTGTGGGAACACCCTCGTACATGGGTTCCACGTTTCTCCCAACATACTTTATAACCCTTTGTGTTCTACTCTTGGGATTTCTTGACTGTAGCTACGGAGGCTGAAACTACTGACATAACAGATGGTAGATAATTTAATTACCTCCGCCAAGGAGGTTATCTTTTCGTCGAGTTTGTCTGTCACCAAGATAACTCAAAAAGTTATGCACGCTTTATAACGAAATTTACAGTGATTGTTAAGTATGTTAGGAGGAACAAATGATTAACTTTTGATGAAGATCCGTACATCCATCTGTTTGTCTGCCTCATATTTCCTAATGCCATAACTCAAAAAGTTTTAGACGGATTTTTATCAAATTTACAAGAGTTGTTAGGTATGTTACGATGAGTAAATGACCAAATTTTAGTGATGATTTGTTGGTTTATTAGTTTGTCGCTGTTCTTTATTTTACTCTTGTTAGCACAATAATTCCAAATGTTATTGATGGATCTTTACTAAATTTGCAGGCGTTGTTGGTAACTAATGTTAAAAGACAAAACTGACGATATTTTGGTTATGATCGTGTGATCTGTTTGTGAGAGTGACAAATGTTTTTTTAGCAGCATAACTAAAAATTTATCAACGGATCTTCAAGAAAATTACTGAAACTGTTAAACAGGCACAAATTATTAGGTTTTGGTGTTGATACAAAAGAAAATCTTGGCGGAGTTATGCGCTCGCAGAGTGCTCTAGCTCTGAATTGAAAAAGATGGCAGTACACTTGATAAATAAAGCGAGGACTGATAAGACTGTCTACCCAACATAGAGGATAATAAGACTTTGTGGCCAGAATAAGTTCCAGTTAATAGTGAAAGTATACCAACGATAACTAACGCTTCAGGAACGTAACCCAACACACGTCGAGAACTCAAGATATTTGACAAACACGGCGGCGCTAGAAACCCACCACAATATGGTATATAGTATGTACTACTATAGTGTAGCAGTAGCGGTAGATATAAGGCATTCCAGCGCTTCGGAGTTAATCGACTCCCTTTTCGCCCTGCACGTTGTCGGTAGTTCTTATCTCGGCTTTTCTGCCACAAAGTTTCAAGTTATAATTGCCAGGTCCCGAGTGATAAACGAAGTCCCATTAGCTCTATTGATGTCAAGGTTGGTGAGTGCACCACTATTACTGGCAAGTCAATACTGCGCAAAGCAAGGAGAAAGCAAACTTCCTACCTACCTGCCTAACCCTAAAAACTAAGCATACAGCAAGGGTTGCGAAATGCGAAAACCCCTGCAGTAAGGCACAAAGGTACCCCCGGTAGCGGGAGACTAGAGCCGATTCTTTGTGGCGAAGTTGTGTGCTTGAATACAACCACAAGTTGCAGAAATGACCAAATTCATGTCCACGTGACGACCAAAAACGTGGTCGTAGCACGGAAACTCGTTCTTGGTTGTGTTCACGACCACAAGTCGCAACTTCATTTTTTGTGCGCTTGTCGGTCTTGGTTGTGACGTCACATGTGTTTATTTACAAAGTGAAGTTGATTGTTCGGAATAGAATTGAATTTTAATGCTACTACGAAGTATTGTTTATGGTTATATGTTATGTTAGGCTAAAAATCACATCAAAACAGCGTGATTGAAGACTGTGATTGCTTATGGAGCGGAGTGGATATTTGTTTGTTGACAAGATGAGTTTGTCTTGTTTGTCAAGAGAGGGCGCTGAATACCATCTCATGGCCTTGTGGCTGCTCTGGTTGCTCGCCAACAGAACCATAACTTTGTTTATGGTTACGTAGTTTTTGTTGTTCACTGAGAAACGCCTCGGTTCACATTCTCACACGGATCGGCTATGCCTGAATATCTCTTGGGTCGACAGCTGCTAATTAGAACTTCCCACGTACCACCTCCCCGAGGGGTTCCAGCCAAGGCCTCGTCAAGACAGGCGTGGCGCTGTAGGTCACAAGTGGGTCCGATCGGTGCAGTCCAGGTCCTACACCAATTATTAGACGCAGCCTGCTATTTTTTTACCTACTCTGCATATTTCGGTCTTATATGGATAGAAAACTCAAACTACGTAATTTATAACATTTAAATAGGTGAAGAAGTTTTCTATCAGTTAGGTATCATGTATGGGAAATGTGTAGAGTAGGTACCAATAATATCAGGCTGCTTGTAATCGGACCATTTTCGAAACCCAGACCTGTACCTTGGGAGGCTTTGTTACGGCCCAGCTGGTGGTCGGGTGAGACGGCATGGCCAGGATAAGGCGTGACACCTCCGCAAGGTTACACAGCATTTATTACTGGGACCTGAGGCGTGTTGCAATCAGGCCTTCGGTGTCACCCATGCTACACCGGCCACACGTTGGGCGACACCGTCGGCAACCCTTCAAAATTGGAGGGTTATGCGCTGGTTAACACTGATTTGTTTCCAAACATTGACTATGATACTTCACAATTGGTGTTGCAAAATGACTGCCATATACTGCTTGAATTCTAGCATTTGAAGCATTATTGTGTAGTTTGCTAAACTTTTATCCAAAAATACAACCAAAATACAGATCCGCCGGAAATATTTTTCTACGAGCTTTCTGTAAATTCCGCAACACTTACATGGTGTGACACCAGATAACACTGGCGTCTGATTGCAACTCGCCTTTGGTAGGGCATGGGCCTCTATAGGACAGTGTAGATACCCAGAACAGGACCGTTACGTACAACACCGAAAGTTCAAACGCTTTCTACGAAGCATGTTGAGGGATAACGAGACAAAACTTACGCACTAGCGTGAGGGCTATAAAGATTAGATTAGATTAGATAGGCGGCAGTAGACGAACCAATAGGCCCATTCCCAAAGAGACACCGGAACATACGCCCCGGCACTCTATGAGCTATTGCCATTATGTTAGTAGAATATAGAGGACAGGAG
>LQNS02276924.1:16780521-16793546 GCA_001587735.2 Parhyale hawaiensis | reverse complement strand
AACGCAATGTTAGGCGATCTTTTCCAGTTGGAATTCACCGTCCCGGAGCTAAGCGAAGCTTTGGTTAGCTTTTTTAGGCAATTATTGGATCAGTGGAAAATATGGGACTCTTAATCCGGGGACGTTTTGCCGTCGCATTTATAACGCCAGGTTTTTAAGCTCCGTAATTTTATACTTGAATTTATATATTGTCATGGAACCAGCAGGAAAGATAAGGGTTATTCAAATATGGCCACTTTACTATTGAACGCCGTATTTAGGGACTATAAAAGAGTGAAACTTTTACCCTAGCATAGTTTGTAATTTTGCCCTATTGGATACAGAGAAAAGGACGACACTTTAGACAAGAAGTGTGATTGTCATTATATAATTATTGAGCAATTCCCTTGCAACATTTGGGGCCGCCGGGGCGCCGCCCAGCAGCTAGATTGGAGTTTTATCTTCTGTGGTTACCCTAACTGTTTGTCGGGAAACCACACAATCAATTCTGAAACAGGATGATTTTTTTTTTAATGTACAGTATGTTACCTGTGATTCTGCGCATACAATTTTTTTTACTCATTTTCAAGATAACTGTCAAACATTTAAAATATTAATAGCAAGTTAGTGCACAGGTATGTTGTAACTATAAAAACAATTAGAGAAAAATAAAAGGGAACCATTTCCCACATTTTGGCAACATTCGCTTATCGCACGGGGTTCTGCTGATACGCCAGATTATACATCACTGTCTAGTCAACATCGGCAAGAAAAGCGGTCTAACCAAAGAAGAAAAGATCAAAGTGACCTCGTTATTGGCTTCTCATAAGACAACACTTGAAGTTTCAAAGGAATTACAGCTTGATCACCGGACAGTTAAGGCTTGTGCAATTGAAGGTAAGGTCAACCGGAAAACTCTATATATACGAGGAAATTGACTGCTCGGGATATGCGATATTTGAAGGTTTCTATGGCTAGAAAACAACTTTCTACAAGTAAGGCGATATTTGAAGATACTGCAGCTCCAATACTAAGCAGAAAGACAAGATGTGAGGCACTGTAGAAGCTAGTGAAAGTGAAAAAAGATATTGCAGAGTAGTTAAACTGGATGTAGACAGGTACTGCCAGTTTCTTGAAGCCAACTTGATTCCATGGCTTGATGAGCCGACTATCGCACGCAGATCCAAATTGGAATTTCAACACGATAACGGTCCCTCTTACCGTGCAAGGTACACTGCTAACTGGCTTGCGGATGGAGGATTTAAATCAAAAAAGATTATGACCTGGCCAGCGAATAGCCCAGACTTAAGTTTCGTTGAGAACCTCTGGGCAGTGATCAAAAGGAAGGTCTATGGAGGAGGTCGGCAGTTTTCGAGCAAAGTAAACCCGTGGAATGCATTGAAAACAGCTGCAGATTCTATTCCACAATCTGAAATATCAAACTTGGCAAAGTCTGATGATAATAGCCTTGCAAAAATCATGAAAAATGGAGGTTGCCATGTTCAAAATTAACTTATGTTTACCACTGCTGAACACTTTGTTTCGTGTTTATTGAATTGTTTTGGTTATAATTTCTTAGTTTTGGACGCTTAATAAAATATTCCTGTTCACTTGTATTTATTTCCTCTTGATGACGTTTTCATTAACTTCTTGCGTAATCTTAGGTAACAGTAAAAAAAACTCGTAAATAAGCAAATTGTATGATAAACTTGGCAAATGACTAGATGTTTATTTTACAAGTGCGGTGTACATTTGCAACATAGCCAAACATTTAGTTCATATTGATCAAACACTTATCTTGAAAAATAAAGCAAAAAATTGTATTTGCATAATCAACGGTAACATACTGTATAATTAAGAGTCAGGAATACTGTAAAGCGTGGAATTTTGAAACCGAGCATGCTCATTTCTCTATGACTAATTATGGAACATGCAGAAATGGGATTTTGACAGTCGAGCAAGCTTATGAACGTCGTGTAATTGTGGGAGAAACGACACAAAGCTTGAATAAATAAAAAATAATCATAAAAAACAAGTAACCTTCTATCTGTGCTCAGTATAGCTAAGGGATGAGCGAAAAATGGCATTTTTCAACCTGCTTGGGAGTATCGTATACAGTATTTAGTTGCTGTAATTACATAGGACAAAGGAAAAACACGATTTTTTTAAACAGGGCTTGATTATCGTTAGACAATTATTGGGATATAGGAGTGAAGCAGGATACTTTTAATCCGTGTTACGCTAGTCAAAATATACAATTTCTTATGATCTAAAGAACCTTCCTTTTTACCAGTATATATATATATATATATATATATATATATATATATATATATATATATATATATATATATACAGTAAAACGATTTAATTTCCAATATCCCGGTGTGTTTGCGCGCGGGAGCTCCACAGAGCATCACTGCTTGCACCACAGTATTGTAAGGGTGCGGTGGTTAAACAGTGAGTTAATAATAATAACAGCAATTTAATACGAGTAAGGTTATCGCTCTATACACTAGTGACACATGAGGAAAGGACGAAAATGGTAAGGTGAACAATTACACTGTTGTTCCATAGCATGGGATTAAAAGAAACTTCGTTCTTCCCATATCTTAGCCCCGCCCACTACCTGCATATAGAGAAATCCCGGAAATATTCACAGAACTGGTCAAGCTGTAGAGAAATTTGACCACTCCCAAACTGACTTCATAAAATGGTCAGAGTATAAAACACAAATATGCCAAAGGATACTGCATTTATGCTAAGTAAGGACAATAACTGCAACACGATTGAAATTGGAAACTGTTACAGATTCCGTAAAAATGGCTTAGAGGTACCTTACAGTTTTGTCGTTAAATATTTGAAAATACTTTTTATCAATTTTGGATGGAAAATGTCCTTTTTTCAATCAACTGTAACTTCTTAATGAACAAGAATATGCCAAATGAATACTGCACTTATACTAAATAAAGTTGGAACTATAACTGCTAGTAACACCCTTGCAATCGTAAACGGTTGCAGAACGTAAAAGTCGCTAAGGAGGTACCTCGCAATTTTATTACATTTTTTTCAACTCTGAGAAATTAGTTACCAGATCCCACCAATATCTACAGAATTGGTAAGTATTAATACAGAGGTAATTGAGCTGAGAATTCGGATTCCCGATTACAAAGGACAACCCATTAACTCCGAAAAAGCAGTTTACTAATTCTGGTTGAAAATGTACTATTTTTTAAATTACTGTAATTTCATTCTAAGTTACATATAGGCCAAACAGGTATTGCATTGATATTAAGTAAAGCAAGAACTGTAACGGCAAGCAACATCTCCAAAAACGGAAAAGGTGGCAGATTTCGTAATAATCGTAATGGGCAATGCACTGAAGTACTGATTGTAACCTACCCTCGCGAGTCCCCTCGAGCGTGACCTTCCGGTTTAGGACGGCCAATGCACTTCCGGTGTAGTGGGGGTCAGGGGGGCGCAAACCGGAAGTGGGCGGGGCCTGGGAAACCGGAGGTAGGTTGAGCCGGAACCTACCCTCAAAAATCTGTATTTCAGTGCATTACCCACTACTAACGTAAAGTGGGTTCCTTGCAGTATTTTCGTCAACATTTTAGAAAAAAAAATTGAAAATTCAGTCTTATAAGCTCTTGCCGAAATTTACCTAGTTGAAAAGAATCGATCGAAAGGTAATTGTGCAAAAGCATTCGCCATTCCAAACACAAAGGGACCAATAAATAACGAAAAAGTTTTTTTTTTTTTAATTTGCTGTAACTTCTTACAACTACTAAATGACAAATATGACAAACGGATACTTTATTTATTCTAAGTCAAGAGGAACTGTAACTGCCAGAAGCACAACTGAAATCTGAAACTGTTGCAGATTTCATAACAATCGCTATTTACCTTGCAGCTTTCCGGTAAATTAAAAAAAAATTTCAAAAAATCCAAGCTACCAAGGTAGAAAGGTATTTATTTATTGTCAAATGTGCTGGGGAATTCACGTTCCCTCATTAAAAAGGGGTACCCTTGAACAACAAAGAAGTATTGCTCAAATTCTAGAACGAAAATATCACTTTCAGTTTGCTGTAACTTCATACTAAATCACAAATATTCCTGACGGATACTGTATTTATACCAAGTAAAAGAACAAAAACTACAGGAAATACCATGAAAATGAGAAACGATTTGAGATTCCGTGAAAGTTGCTAAGGGGATAACATGCAAATTTTTCGTTGAATTAAAAAAAACTTGAATATATCTTATTATCAGAGTTATCAAGCCCTACCGATATTTATATAATAAGGGCATTGATATAAAGGTAATTGTGCGGTGAGATTTGCGTTCCCAAATACAACTTGAAGCCCATAAACAACGAAAACCTATTTCACCAATGTTTTAACGATACTGTCATATTTCCTAACTTGCTGTAACTTCACACAAAATCACAAATAGGTTAGAGGATACTATATATTTATTAGGTAAGGACTATAACTGACAGTAACACTCCCGGAATAGGAAACAGATGCTGATTTCATAAGAATCGTTCAGGAGATACCTGCACTTTATTCTTAATTTCTTAAAAAAAAAATTGAAAAACACATAAAAAGGCCTGACGTATACTCGAATACAACATTTCTACTAAATAAATTAAGAACCGTCACTACAAGTATCACCGTTAGAATTGGAAACAGTTGCGGAACTTTAGCAAAGGATCGATTTTTGGAATGCATGATTGACCGGAACTTGACTTATTCAGGGGCACATTCGGTCGTCTAAGCCAAGCCCAATTGACTTAACTTCTCAGTAAAGCAGAAAGGAACTTTAATATCGTCACTTTGAATCGTGCTGTAGGTATTAGAAACAACTCGATTATGTTGAGCGGACTGGAATTTCAATTTTATCAAGTTCGTGGAAGTCTCACAGGTAACTGATTGAGAGTCAACACCTGAAACTTGAATCAACAAGTCGAACCCAGAGTACCTGCCTAAATTTTGCAACATGTAAAGCTTTGAAGGCTTAATTTTAGCACCAAATCGAACATGCCCTAATTATACCTTCGTGTTGCCGTTGCTCAGGCTGGTGCACTGTGACAGATCTTTACGGTAGTTCCGACGGCGGCCACTTCACTACAGTGACTTACACACCTATAACACATTTATTGTAATGAATGCACTATACGCTTTTAACGTTTCGGCTTTCAATAGTGGCCATTCTCAGGCGAAATTAAATTTGCAGCATAATAAAAGAGTTGTTGAACACCGAAATATAAATAGTTTGTTACTCATTCATAACCGAAGATGCGTAATATGTACAAATCGGCTCTCATTGGTAGCAATAACTTTTGCATCCTCGACAGCCATAATCTCTTTATACGTGTATTACCTGATCAGTAGCAGATCTACCCTGAACGCATGCAAGAGCACGACGCCTATTTTCCTTCTTCTATCACCCATCACGATCTGCCTCGCACTTACGGCACTGAAGCGAATAAAAACCAAACAGAAGACTCCTCAACTCACGCTCTTCGGTCCCTCTTTGCATTTTTTTTTTTTTTTTGACGAGAGCTCTAGAAATTCAAAAAATTGCCAAACTCGAGCAGGTTGGCGACATGTTCGGCGCACTTGTCCGGATTTGCAAAGTAAAACTGCGCTTGCTTGTTTCCCCGAGCGTCATGAAAAGTGGAATACTGAAGTTCTAACTTGAATCGAATGAAAATGTATGGTATCCAAAGGAAAAGTTAGCTTAGGAATAAAAAAGGAAGTCGAACAAAAATGCAAAATAAGACTGTGGACCGCGTCATGTGAGGTATAGAAGAATAAACTTAGAAGCGTAGCAGATCAGTTATGTAAAATGCAGCTAACGGAACTGACACTAGTTGAAGATATCAGAAAATTTTAACTAAAGAGAACATATAACTGGGAATCAGTTCAAGTTATAAAATGCAATTGAAGAGACCATAACTAGGATAGTTCATGATGAAAAAATGCGATAAAAGGGAAACTAATTGAAAATAACAGTTAAAAATGAAATTGAAGAGAATACTACTAGGAATTTGTTCAAATTAGAAAATTGCAATTTATGAGAACATAACTGAAAATCAGCTTAAATTAGAAAAAAAATGAATGAAAAAAAAAATATTACCAGGAATTAGTCCAAGCCATAGAAATGCAATGAAAAAATATATATATCTGAAAATTAATTCCAAATTCCAAGTTTAAGGCTATGGTGTTTCAAGAGTAAAAAAAGGAAGTGATATACCTATAGTATATCATGTAGTGTGTCGATACAAATGTGGAACCCATGCACAAGAGTCAATCAATACACATGGGATCAGCAAGTCTGGAAAGAAGAGGAAGAACTGAACAAAGCAACAACAGTATTAGTATTAGTAGTATATTTGAAACCGGAAAGAAGCAAAGTTAGCACAAAAGACTGACGACTCCATGGCCTAGCTAATGTCTAAGGTAACCCACAAACTCACCCTGGGGTCGCTGCTCACACTATGTATGGGCGAACCTAACTCGATGGCCCAGCCTATGCCCCTGAGAAGTAATTAACGACTGTACTTACTTATGCATATCATAGTTTAGACTTGTTTCACAGCGAGCAATTTTAGGATGCTCTTCTCAAGCCAGCTGTCATCATAAACAATATTATGAGGGTGTTCCGTACGATAGCTCGCTTTATATTTCGTAGTCAGAAATAATGTAAAAAAAATCAATCGTATCAAATCTATTTCAATTTTCGTATTGAAATAATGAAAATTTAATTGGCTGACAACCCACTTAAATGTTCGCAGATTTTTAAAATATAAAAAAAATTTAACAGTTTGACGACTCACTTGTGAATGCGCCCAGTGAGAGTATTGAAAAGTTATTCATAAAACAACTACTTTCAATTCAAAACTGTCTGCATGTACATTAAACTTGGGAAACAAATGTGTCCGCCGATGAAGTCACAAATCTTAGTGGTGTAAAGCTCACTTATGTAAAGAGCGTCTCATATCTGAGTCACAAAATCACATGATTTTCGTTATAATGAGGATATAAAAAAGAAACTCGAAAGCTCCACGCGGTGGGCGACATCCTATAGTAAGGATGTTTGATCACTACGCTGAAAAGGTCACATGTCAGCTTTTTCGTAGCTAGTTGTACCCTACGTATACTGTAACTCGGTTGCTCAAACTTTGAGCAATAGACCGTTGGGTGCCTACATGTGGTTTATGACATATTTCGCCAGCTTACGAATAGTACCAAGGCCATGAAGAGGTATTACGATATTTGCTCAAAAGCAGACTGACTGCTTGAAAGTCAGGGCAAGGAAATGCTCTTTCAGTCTCCAAAGCAGTAGCGAAAAATCAGCCAATTCGCTGGTAAACGCGGTTTGTAATGGCCCTGGCTACAGACTGTGCAATATGTATAGCCGATAGCAGCGCATACGCTTGCGAAACAGAGGCTAAACAATGAGCCGCAATGCGGTGTAGCGTGTAATGATACTTTTAATTGCTTTCTGTATCTAATTAATATCTAGTGATAAGCTATGTCTAATATATTTATTGTACCATCGCCCCTGTACGTACTTTATTAAGTTGATTTATTAATGCAATTTTCTTGCCAGGTAATAAAGGTAAAGCCCACTAATCGCATACCCCAGCTATAAATAAACCTAGATGCACTATAGTTCATGCTGCAGACAAGATCCCTCGAGAGCCCATGAGGGGCGTACGGCTGTAGTCGATCACAGATTATCTGAATTGTGACGTCATCAATGAGACGCAAAGCTCTTGGAAAACTGTGCCGCCNATAATCTTTCACAATTCTTCCAACAATACTCTTTGAACGATTTACCTGTTCTGCGATTGCCCTGGTGCTGAGATTTTGTTTGTGTAAATTAACAATTTTCATGCGTAAAGATTTATCAACTTTTTGGCGGGTAGCCATGCTTGCAGTACTTGCAATGTTTACATATGACGTAGGCAGTCTTCTTCTTCGGAAGCGCAAGAAAATGGGGTTACTGAAGATTTAAATTACAATATTTGAAAAGTGTCCCTTAATATTATTATTCTGCTCACACTAAATTCATAATTATAAGTTAAATA
The DNA here is from genome assembly GCA_001587735.2 of Parhyale hawaiensis. Taxonomy (NCBI): domain Eukaryota; kingdom Metazoa; phylum Arthropoda; class Malacostraca; order Amphipoda; family Hyalidae; genus Parhyale; species Parhyale hawaiensis. The sequence continues at coordinate 16,785,466 of LQNS02276924.1, read as the reverse complement.
TACATAACTTTTTTCTTATTCTTCGGATCGTAATAAATTCTTGGCATATTATTAGGTATCCCAATACCTTTTTTGTGTCAAAATTTCAGCGTTGAACCTTTTACAGTTTTTGAGATATGAATTTTTTTATTTTTGTCCCTTAATTATGCTCGCAACTGTATTATTTAGTGTGTCGATAGAAACGTGGAACCCATGCACGAGAGTCAATCAATACACATGGGAACAGCAAGTCTGGAAAGAAGATGAAGAACTGAACAAAGCAACAACAGTTTTAGTATTAGTAGTATATTTGAAAACGGAAAGAATCAAAGTGGGCACAAAAGACTGACGTCTCCATGGCCTAGCTAATGTCTATGGTCCTTTATACCTTCATGGTCTATGGTAACCTACAAACTCACCCTGGGGTCGCTGCTCACACTATGGGCGAACCTAACTCGATGGCCCAGCCTATGCCCCAGAGAAGTAACCAACGACTGTACTTACTGATACATATCATTGTTTAGATTTTTCACAGTGAGCAATTTAAGGATATTTGCTCAAAAGCAGACCGACTGCTTGAAAGCCAGGGCAAGGAAATGCGCTTTCAGTCTCCAAAGCAGTAGAGAAAAATCAGCCAATTCGCAGGTAAACGCGGTTTGTAATGGCCCTGGCTACAGACTGTGCAATATGTATAGCCGATAGCAGCGCATACGCTTGCGAAACAGAGGCTAAACAATGAGCCGCAATGCAGTGTAGCGTGTAATGATACTTTCAATTGCTTTCTGTATCTGATTAATATCTAGTGATAAGCTATGTCTACTATATTTATTGTACCATCGCCCCTGTACGTACTTTTTAAGTTGATTTATTAATGAAATTTTCTTGCCAGGTAATAAAGGTAAAGCGCACTAATCGCATACCCCAGCTAGAAATAAACCTAGATGCACTATAGTTCATGCTGCAGACAAGATCCCTCGAGGGCCCATGAGGGGCGTACGGCTGTAGTCGACCACAGATTATCTGAATTATGACGTCATCAACGAGACGCAAAGCTCTTGGAAAACTGTGCCGCCGCCCCCCCCCCCCTCTTCCCCATTTCCGGGTTGGTAAGTGCCTCCTCTGGTGCTGAACGTCAGAAGCTCTGAAACTCACCAGGACTTCCTCTTAGGCTTGGCCAAAACTCCCGTATTCTGTGGCATTCTTGAACCCTCAACCACTGGAAGTAATAATAGTGAAAAGTTAATCATCTGACACCGCACTTCAATTTTCATTGGTCGCTCAAGAATGTCTTCGCTAATTCAAGTGCTTGCACCGTTCGCCCATTTTTATGAGCTTCCCTTCCATGCCAATCAGTAAAAAAAATTCCAGGGAAACAAAGATTTGGTGCTTCAGCAAAAAGCAAAAAACGGCCGTTGGAAGCCAAGCAGAGTTTGCTGTGAGCAAACATGGCCGTATTTGAAAACGATCCGTTGCCATTTCCTCCCTTTCCAATCGTTCCAATAAATTCAGCGTTTTCCATCCCGCGTGTTTATCAACAGCAGGAGGATCTACGAGCGTGAAACGGATTTGACCAGATCGGCCCCGGTTCGGAAGGCAAGCCTTTCTATAGGGGATCAGTGCACCCAGTTTTTGGTTGCTCCCGATGGCCTTATTCGCATCTTTGAAAGTTGCAGGGATGCCCTGCTTCAAAAATTAACTCGCGTTAGGAAAAAAAAAAAAATCATTCATTATCTTATTTGACTGCTATGAACTCAGAACAGGCGTTAAAAATATTACTTTGCTTTGACCTTACTATTATTATTAAGCTAGTTACTTAGTTAGAATGGATAAAAATGATACCTTGAAAATATTCCCACCATTTCATTTTTTGTTTACTCACACGTATCTCTAAGCAATTACTCGTAGCACGTTTTCTGTACTTTTTTCCCTTCAACTAGGTCATGACTCGAATCAAGGCTTAATTTGCTACTAATTTGAGTGGCCTTCTTTCTTTCTTTATGCGGGGCATGAGCACAGCTACTTATTACATCAGTTGAATCCTCCCTTAAGTCGATGCGGTGTCCTAGAAAACTGGCTTTAATAATTAGTGTTTTATCTTTAGCTCTCGTAACTGTTTAATAGAAAGAAAATGTTTGAAGGAATTAAGCACACCATTTAAAACTTCACAAAATAACCTCTTCAGCGTATATATGTATACAAATATACACAGTTATATTATACATGATCAGGTTACCAAATGTTTGTGAATTGTATAGGTAAAGTCAACGTGACCGCACTCTCTAATGGGAAAATCACAAGCACAGGTTTGTCTAAAAGAAGGAAGTAAGAACTCTCCAAAGTTACGTTATATTATTATTACAACATCACGGCCGAGAACTAAGGGGCATATAACACCATCTGAAGCCCTACGTAGCCAAAAAAAAAAAAAAAACGCTGCCACAAAGCACAACAAAGAAAATGACATTCATAGCTTACTTGAGTGCATGAAGTCCCACTGGACCGAACGTAGTTCTCACCATGAATTCCATGCCAAAATATGTTAGGGAATGTAACATAGATCGAACTGATGATAATGAGTTTGGCACTACTAAACTCTTCAGCCACTACCCGAATAGATTGTCCTTAAGATCTTAATCGGAGGAATTAAGAAGTGAAAACATTGATTTTCATTGCCGAATACGCTGTAAAACAATCAGAGGCAAGCCTATTACTCCTGTGAGATCGATTCACCAAATCACTAGAGTACCGAAACATCTGACTGACTGAGCCGAGAAGTCTTTTTAGTAGATAAATGTGACTGGTAGCGGCAGAAGCCCAAACAGGAAAGCAATACTCAAATAGAGGCAACCAGAAAAGAATACAAAAAACTTCTACAGATTACATCATATTATCAAATACAGTTCCGATTACACACAGAAGCCCTTCTCTACCAGAAGCTACCGAAACAAGGTGCTTTAAACGTTTCTCAAGTACTCGTTCAGCATCTCGTTAAAGAGGGCACCCAGTATCTCTAGGGAGCTGGTCCCGTGCAGCAGTCAGCAGATACACAGAAGCGGGTGATGGGGAAAAACGTCCAAAATCGGTTCACAATCATTGAATAGACTTACCGGCATTTAGAGTAATGACCCAAGCAGAGCTCCACGCTCTATAATGCGCAGCAGGTCGCTACAGTACTTCGTTTCATAAATTGTGTCATAAACACAAACAAGAAATATGTAGTTCCCACCTGCAACCATTATTAGCTATAGAGTAAACAATTTCACTCTAATTATAACCAAGAAGTCAAGTACAAATTACACCCACAACGTCCGAACCAAAAGGTCATAGCTCCAACACCATAACTAGTATCACCAAACATTGAAAATTTAACGACTCCCTCTACCAACAGATTGAGTGGGGATTTCGTTACCGCTACAGAACGAGCGAGGTTTAGTCTCACCCCTCCGACAATTTCAGGTAACAAAATGGTCAATTTCAATGCTCCCACAGCCCCACCGATAAATTAAGGGCAGAGTCCAGCTCTTGCGACTTTTAATTTAAATCAAACGAAGCCAAAGCCATTTAGTCTTCCTCGTATCGTATTTTTCGATTGCATGCGTCCATCTCACATGCACATGAAGCCAGCTGGTTTCGATCGCTGTTACTTTCCCTAACAGATAGCTATACCTGCGTGCAGCAATCGTCGAATCTCTTCAGGATACCTGCGAATTTGAGCGCTATGTAAGTTATTAAGATATAGCAAGCCCCGTAACAGTACACGTTTTCCGCTTCAAGCTACTTAGTTCACGTTTTTTAATATGTTCTTGCACTAAAAGTAAATATTAAATTTACTTAACAGTTACAGGCGTCACTGGTGTTGGTAATATGAGTCACTAGCACTACCCGTACCAGGTTGAGCAACCTCTCTGTAATGGCTTTTTTTCCCGGAAGAAAACAATATGAACTGGTACGCCTTGTGGCGTTATATCATCACCCGAAGTGGGGCAAATTCAACGCAGTCATTTTTGATGAACGAGGTTAGGTCACAGCCCCAATCTCAGAGATTAACTCTTCAATAATAACATAGGAAAAAAATAGAACTCGTGGTGCATGACATAAAACGATCTGCCGCGGTGGAGGCAAATGCGCCCCGGCGGAGGCAAATTCAAGGTGGTCATTTTTAATGGCCAACTAGGGCTAGTTTTTTTGGCATGGGTCACATCTACGTCAACCCACCAAACTCCCGACAAAAAATTACCAAAATTTCCCAACTCCTTCGACCACCTTTTAGGTGGACAGACAAATATATATATATATATATATATATGTACATTTAGAAATATATATATACAAATATACTAAAATCTTCAACGAAAACATTATCACCTCTCTGTGTAAAACGAGGGTTTCGACACTGAATGTAAAATTTGAGATAGTTTTTAATTATTACCACTAGTTTTAGTGTGAATCATGTTAACATTGTTGCAGGTAATGTTATTCTTACAACAGAAGCAAAATTACGTAATAAATTAAAGGTAACCTCTACATTGTCTTATTTATCATGTATGATACGAACGTAAAGGTGCTAGTTCTTAAATCCTCAAAACCGAAGCGTTCACAAATCATCCTACTTTTTGTACTAACAGCTCTTTCCAGTTTATGAATAAGTTTCACATTGTTGTGTATGTTTCACTCCGCATTTTTTTTATATGCCACATTCGCTTAAGTAACACCAATAACCACAATTTCTACACAAGTACAAAACAAATATTTTTTACTCAGATATCGAACTTCATCCAAAGTTCCATTCACTGCAAATCGTCCTACCAGTATTTTCAAAAATGCACTTTCAGCTTTAATCCTAAACTAGAATTTCCTCCCTGATTTATCTTGCGCATTCCTCCAAAGCTAGCGTAACCCATGCGAGTCGTGGGCTCTTAGGCCCCGGAGTCATTTGAATAACATGTTTCTTCGGTAGAACGCTTTT
>LQNS02276924.1:16711005-16721887 GCA_001587735.2 Parhyale hawaiensis | reverse complement strand
TAGCTGCGAGTTTAGACAAGTTCTGATTAAAAGAAAAGTCCGTTAAAAAATTCCGCCACAACTTTTTGCAGCTAAGTGAAAAGCACTCCCTGAAAATTGGAAGCGGCCACCGCAACTCGTAACGACTGTTTTTGTGAAGGAACTTGTTTTGCATGAAGTAAATGCGCAAAATGTGGCGCGGCACTTGAAATTAATGTAAAACTTTGTACGGATTTGTCTGAAGCGATCTTAGGTGGTAAAACCCACGAATTACTACAGCTACTCTAGAACTTGTTAAACGGAGACTTTCCGAAACTGAGAGAGTACCTGAAATGGAGACTTCCCGAAACTGGTGAATACATGAAATGGAGACTTCCCGAAACTGAGGAAATGCTTGAAATGGAGACTTGCCGGAACTAAGGAAGTACTTGAAATGGAGACTTCCCGAAACTGAGGAAGTGCTTGAAATGAAGACTTCCCGAAACTGAGGAAGTGCTTGAAATGGAGACTTCCCGAAACGGAGGTAATTCAGAAACGCAACCAGTATACAGTGTCCTCTATAGATAGTTGTGGCTATTGCTATACAAAGTGACAAGTAGATTTGTGTAGTACCGTATAGCATAATGGGTAGCGTATACTACAGGACAATGCAACAATTTGCTTTACTGCTAGCTGAAAAACCATATCATGAACGTAGGTCGAACAGGTATGTTGTAGAGCTCATCTCGAAATGGCAACTCTTCTCAAAGCGGAGAGAACATTTCTGTCCACTTCTTAGAACAGGGGGCTTATTTGAATGAGATGAATGGCGCCGATTGCCTAACCAAGTCTTACCCAAGAGCCTAATTTTGACACACCCGAAATTGAAAAAATAGGTGGTTAGGAAAACCAGACCTACCCTCACCTAACCTACCCGAAGTTATGCAGGGTTCTTTTCCAACTTACCCGAAATTAGTTCGGGTTTTCCGACAATACGTCCTAAAAGGTGGGGTCATTGGGTACGTGTCATTTTTTGGTTAGGATGACCGTTACCTTCGAAATCAGGAACACAAGTTCAAACACAAACATGAAACAACTAAGAATGGGTCGACAGCTTCTCCGGTACTTCATAGCGAACATGTGGCGCCGCCTCTATTCTGAAGTTTTCGGAGCATGCGGACAGTCAACACTTTCAAAAATCATCTTGACAAATACAGCAGCCATCTGCACAGCTTCAGATCCCTCCTCTGTAGCTTGTTCCATCTTACAGGACTAGTCTTGTTCCATTATCTGCCACTACAAATCTAGTAGTGATGTGTCAACGTGCAGACCAAGCTCCTGCCAGGGGTCACTTTTGTACTTCTTCCCCATTGACTGCGGTTTTCATTTTGAGCTCCATAATTTTTTCCATGCGTTTAGGCGATTGCAATAGTTTAGAGTGAACAATAGCTTAGGCTCAGATTCATCACTGGGAATGGACCTCTTTGTCCTTCTATTACCATTAGGAGCCTATCCATTCCATTATCGAGATGATCTGTATCCATGTCGACCTTCTGTCGGACTCGTATTTTTCTATCATTGTCAATTTAGAGTACCTGCGCTGTCAAAAATGACAGCGAGGATTTTTGAAGACCCGTCATCATTTAACATCCTTCCGTAATTAACATCTTTTTTGAAGAAGAGGCAACTAAGGTCAGCTAGATTTGTCAGAAGAGATGAGTGCTCTCTCTGCCACTTCATCTACAGCAGCACAATCGTCCTTCACTTTAGAAGAGGTGCAGAAAAACTTATACATTAGCAAACAGCAAGCCATTACCGAATTAAGTTAATTCTCCGTCGCGTAGGTATCTTAGATATCGACGAATAAGCCTTCAGTACATCTAACCTTTTCTCTTAAAGGGAAAACTCTACGTCAAAGGAAGACAACTGGCTGAAAGAATTGTGACCCAGGGGGCTCGTGTAGGTTACCTTAGCCAATAGCTAGGCCTTCGATTCGTCTGTCTTTCGTGCAATTTTGCTTCCTTCCCGATTTTATACGCCTAATTGCTCATGCTGTAATCTGTTTTTCCTCTTCTTTTCCGACTTGCTGTTGCTATGAGTGTTGATCCTGTGTGGGAACTTTTCGAGCACGGGTTCCCAGTCTCTATCGATGTACTTAACATCCCTCGTTCTTTCCTCTGTGACATCGTTCCGCTCGGAAACGGAGGCTTAAACTTCTTAATTATAACGAACTGAAAGAATTGTGTCTACTGCCCCGTGAAAAGTCATCACTTCGTCTATGCTTTGTGGATCTTCTACGGAATTTATACGTCGTGAACTGAGAGCAAACTTATATTTCATTGTAAGAGAAAGTGATAAAAATCAGGTTCTAGAACCGCGCTTAGAGAAGCTAAAAATATTTTCATTGTTTAGAAGCCAAGAATTGTTTCCAGTAAGTAGTGGTTTCAGACAAGTAAGTTATATTTCAGTTTTGCCACCGTAGCCGCACCATGGCGATTCAACAGTGAATTTCAATCTTATCATTGTGTCGTCAGTAGGAATATTTTATCTCTGCGTTCTTGCCGGAAGATTTTGATTTGGCTCAGTGGGCTACTACTGGCGGGTAAAAGGCGCAAAGACTAGCAAGAGATACTCGCGTGGACGGCACTTTTTGTGGCCTTCCACGCGAGAGAGACTAGAGGTGTCCCGCGTACAAGGTAGGCTATCTCGATCTACAGCCCACCTCACGGAACAGAAAGGAAAATGTTGAGAACCTACCTAACTTTACAAAACAAACCTAGTCAGCAGGAACTGCGGCACGGTGCAATATCTGCGGAAAAAGGCAATCGGGGCCCTTGGGTGCGTGATGTCCAAACATATTATGGTAGGGATAGGGCCGGCCAGAATATACCTCTGAGGGCTGCTTTCAGGCAAATAGATAAGGATTTCACTCCTTCCAACTGGTCATCGATCTCCATAAAAACGGTACATAATTACAAAATCTACAACCTGGCCTATTTTTCGCCTATTTCGTTGAGAGCATGACACGAAACATATAGATATATAAACGCATGCCGGTCGTTCTTGGTATTGATAATGATAGCGATAATTTGAATCTAACTTTTCTGCCAGGCTCGTATTTCTATGACTATCAAGATTATTTTATCATATCCTTCGTATTTTCTGTTTTTGTCAAGAATATTTTTATCATATTCTTCTGTCAGGCTCATATTTTCTATTATTAAGATGATCTGTATCCCATTGTCCTACCATGCTCCTAATTTCCTGCATCATCACAAAATGAAGCAACACGGTATCCAGCTTGTTCCGTCACGCTCGTGCTGTCGTTCATACACAACGGCCGTGTGATACTTGCATCCAACCTCCTTTAACAGCTGTTCTTTCTCACATCATGCTTTTAGGCTTGAATTTGCCTTACATCAAAAACAGCACTGTATGCTATTCTCAAGTCACATTCACGGCTTCCTTTTTTTTCAAGCAGCTCGGAATCCAATAGTTCCATCAGGATAACATTTTTCTTCATTTTAACCAACTCAGTGTGTGCATTAAACAGTTGTATTTAAGCAATCGTAGATCTCCTCGCTAGCTCTTCCGGTACCCACTCAACCACACGAAAAACAAATAATTGAGTGCAGGCACAAATGCCACCGCAGTATCAGCGCCTGATTGCATTCCGTGGCCACCGCCCGGTATGCAGAGCCCCTTGCAGCTGCAGCTTTTATCAGTTTACTCGCAACAGGAACAAGAAAGCGACCAAGCTTAATTGCAAATAAAGTTAGCGATATTGCAAGCGTGAATGAAGTCTGTCTCCGGTGAGGTGTTTGCTGCAGCAACACGGTTCGTTAGCACAACTGGGCGAGTGACGACTGGTGGCCCAAGCTCAGCGGGATATTGCAAGCAATGTAAATTCCGGTCTTGGTTTTAAGCTAAAAAAATGTAATCGCTGTAATACTGCAGAGACAAACTCTAAGGAAAGCTCAGAGAAGGAAACATCGGATTGCTGCTTCTCTAAAATAGGACAGGAAATTTAATGTGAGGCAGTAAACAGACATCTTTGCAATTAACGGGTCAATATGTTTGTTACTATTACTATGCTCCTAATTTGAACCTCCCTACCCACAACGTACACTATGATTCAATGAGAGGACAAGGACGAGAAATATGTACCAAGTCGACATATACGTTGGCCCCACGCACCAGAGTGCTTCTCCTTAGGATGAACACGCATGGCAAAATCATATCGGAAAAAAAAAGAGAAATAACAGTTTGAAACATCATTAGCAGGAGTATGCAACCAGCAAGAAGCAAAGTAGGCATAAAGGGAAAACGTGGGCCCAGTTATCGTTCCACTGATCGAAATGAAATATTTTTACAATTGATAGTTAAATAAACAACAATACATAGATTCAACGCACCAAAACTTCCAACACACAAAAAGTTAGGTACAGGGAGAGTATTTTTCAACTCTCTTGGACCGTATTTTAACGTCAGTCATATTTTACAATTCCCCCCCCCCCCCTTAAAAAAAAAAATAAAACTGAGTAAAAATGAGAAGCGGCATGTCAAGAGTACTTCCCATAGAACTTACTAGCATTCANCAATGTTAGGCGATCTTTTCCAGTTGGAATTCACCGTCCCGGAGCTAAGCGAAGCTTTGGTTAGCTTTTTTAGGCAATTATTGGATCAGTGGAAAATATGGGACTCTTAATCCGGGGACGTTTTGCCCTCGCATTTAACGCCAGGTTTTTAAACTCCGTAATTTTATACTTGAATTTATATATTGTCATGGAACCATGGAGCAGGAAAGATAAGGGTTATTCAAATATGGCCATTTTACTATTGAACGCCGTATTTAGGGACTATAAAAGATTGAAACTTTTACCCTAGCTTAGTTTGTAATTTTGCCGTAATGGATACAGGGAAAAGGACGACACTTTAGACAAGGAAGAGTGATTGTCATTATATAGTTATGGAGCAATTCCCTTGCAACATTTGGGGCTGCCGGGGCGCCGCCCAGCAGCTAAATTGGAGGTTTAACTTCTGTGGCTACTCTAATTGTTTGTCGGGAAGAATGTACAGTATGTTGCCTTTGACTCTGCAAATACAATTTTTTTACTCATTTTCAAGGTAAGTGTCAGGCATTTAAAATATTAATAGCAAGTTAGTGCACAGGTATGTTGTAACTATAAAAACAATTAGAAAAAAAAAATGAACCATTTAGCATGTTTTGGCAACATTTGCTTATCGCACGGGGTTCTGCTGATACGCCAGATAATACATCACTGTCTAATCAACATGGGCAAAAAAGCGGTCTAACCAATGAAGAAAAGACCAAAAATAACCTCGTTATTGGCTTCTCGTAAGACAACACGTTAAGTTTCCAAAGAATTACAGCGTGATCACCGAACAGCTAAGGCTTATGCAATTGAAGGCAAGTTCAACCGGAAAACTCCAGATAGAGCCTCTACGAGGAAATTGACTGCTCGGGATATGCGACAATTGAAGGTTTCTATGGCTAGAAAACAACTTTCCACAAGTAAGGCGATATTTGAAGACACTGGAGCCCCAATTCTAAGCAGAAAGACAAGATGTGAGGCTCTGCAGAAGCTAGGGAAAGTGAAAAAAAATATTAAACGACCACTTCTAGAAAAAAAACAAAGAAAATAGGGTGAAATTGGCTGAAGAGAGTATGAAAACTGATTTCTCCTGTGTCATATTTACTTATGAATGCAGAGCCACTCTTGGGGGTTCAGATGGATGGGCGTCTGGATGGGTCCTCCATGACCGACCTCAACAGACACGGCTTAAGCGTCAGCAAGTTGGTGGAGGTGAAATGTTTTGCTCCGGGATAGTAGGTGACACCCTCATTTGTCCATTTGAAGTGGCAGAAGGAGTTAAACTGAATGCAGAAAGGTACTGGCAGTTTCTTGAAGCCAACTTGATTCCATGGCTTGATGAGCAGACTATCGCACGCAGATCCAAATTGGTATTTCAGCACGATAACGATCCCTCACACCGAGCAAGGTACAGTGCTAACTGGCTTGCGGATGGAGGATTTAAATCAAAAAGGATTATGACCTGGCCAGCGAAGAGCCCAGATTTGAATTTCGTTGAGAACCTCTGGGCAATGATCAAAAGGAAGGTCTGTGGAGGTGCTCGGCAGTTTTCGAGCAAAGTAAGCTTGTGGAATGCATTAAAACCAGCTGCAGATTCTATTCCACCATCTAAAATATCAAACTTGGCAAAGTCTGATGATGATAATAGCCTTTTAAAAATCATGAAAAATGGAGGTTACCATTTTCAAAATTAACTTGTTATGTTTACCACTACTGAACCCTTATTTCAGTGTTTTTTGAATTGTTTTGGTTATAATTTCTTGGTTTTGGACGTTTAATAAAATATTCCTGTTCACTTGCATTTATTTCCTCTTTATGACGTTGTCATTAACTTGTTGCATAATCTGAGGTAACAGTAAAAAAAACTGGTAAATAAGCAAATTGTACGATAAACTTAGCAAAAGGTTAAATATTTATGTTACAAGTGCTGCTTACATTTGCAACATAGCCAAACATTTAGTTATATTGATATTTAAAAGTTAAGCACTTATCTTGAAGAATAAAGCAAAAAATTGTATTTGCATAATCAAAGGTAACATACTGTATAATATATATAACAATTTAATTTCCAATATCCCGGTGTGTTAGCGCGGGAGTTCCACAGAGCATCACTGCTTGCATCACAGTATTGTGTGGGTGCGGTGGTTAAACAGTGAGTTAATAATAATAACAATTTAATACGGGTAAGGTTATCGCTCTATACACTAGTGACAAATGAGGAAAGGACGAAAATGGTAAGGTGAACAACTATACTATTGTCCTATAGTATGGGATTAAAAAAAACTTCGTTCGTCCCGTATCTTAGCCCCGCCCACTACCTGCATGTAGGGAAATCTCGTAAATATTCAAAGAACTGGTCAAGTTGTAAAGAAATTTTACCACGCCCAAACTGACTTGAAAAAATGGTCAGAGTATTAAACACAAATATGCCAAAGGATACTGCATTTATACTAAGTAAAGTAAGGACAATAACTGCAACACGATTGACATTGGAAACTGTTACAGATTCCGTAAAAATGGCTTAAAGGTACCTTACAGTTTTGTAGTTCAATATTTGAAAATATTTTTTTATCAATTCTGGATGGAAAATGTCATTTTTTCAATTGACTGTAACTTCTTAATGAACAAGAATATGCCAAATGAATACTACACTTATACTAAATAAAGTTGGAACTATAACTGCTAGTAACACCCTTGCAATCATAAACGGTTGCAGATCGTAAAAGTCGCTAAGGAGGTACCTCGCAATTTCTTCATTGCATTTTTTTTTCAACTCTGAAAAAACAGTTACCAGATCCCACCAATATTTACAAAGTTGGTAAGTATTAATACAGAGGTAATTGTGCTGAGGATTCTGATTCCCGATTACAAAGGACAACCCATTGACTCCGAAAAAACAGTTTGCAAATTCTGGTTGAAAATGTACTATTTTTAAATTACTGTAATTTCATTCTAAGTTACATATAGGCCAAACAGGTATTGCATTTATATTAAGCAAGCAAGATTTGTAACTGCAAGCAACATCTCTAAAATCGGAAAAGGTGGCAGATTTCGTAATAATCGTAAGTAGTGGGTAATGCACTGAAATACTGATGGTAACCTACCCTCGCGCGTGAGCTTCCGGTTTAGGACAGCCATTGCACTTCCGGTGTAGTGGGGGTCAGGGGGGGGGGGCGCAAACCGGAAGTGGGCGGGGCCTGGGAAACTGGAGGTAGGTTGAGCCGGGACCTACTTTCAAAAAGCGATATTTCACTGCATTACCCACTACTATCGTAAAGTGGGTACCTTGCAGTATTATCGTCAACATTTTGAAAAAAAAAAATTGAAAATTCAGTCTTATAAGCTCTTGCCGAAATTTACCTAGTAGAAAAGAATTTATAAAAAGGTAATTGTGCAAAAGAATTCGCCATTCCAAACACAAAGGGACCAATAAACAACGAAAAACTTTTGTTTTTAAATTGCTGTAACTACTAACTGTAACTACTAAGTGACAAACATGTCAAACGGATACCGTATTTATTCTAAGTAAAGAGTAACTATAACTGCCAGAAACACAACTGAAATCTGAAACTGATGCAGATTTCATAAAAATCGCTATTTACCTTGCAGCTTTCCGGTAAATTTAAAAAAAAATTTAAAAAATCCAAGCTACCAAGGTAGAAAGGTATTTATTTAATGTCAAATGTGCTGGGGAATTCACGTTCCCTCATTAAAAAGGGGCACCCTTGAACAACAAAGAAGTATTTCTTAAATTCTAGAACGAAAATATCACTTTCAGATTGCTGTAACTTCTTACTAAATCACGAATATTCCTGACGGACACTGTATTTATACCAAGTAAAAGAACAAAAACTGCAGGAAATACCATGAAAATCAGAAACGATTGGAGATTACGTAAAAGTTGCTAAGGGGAAAACAGGCAAATTTTTTGTGGAATTAAAAAAAAAAAACTGGAATATATCTTATTATCAGAGTTATCAAACCATACAGATGTTTATAAAATAGAGGGGCATTGATATAACAGTAATTGTGCGGGGAGATTTGCGTTCCTAAATACAACTTGAAGCCCATAAACAACGAAAACCTATTCCACCAACGATACTGTCATATTTCTTAAATTGGTGCAACATCATAGCAAATCACAAATAGGTTAAGAGGATACTGCATCTTTATTAGGTAAGGACTACAACTAACAGTAACACTACTGGAATAGGAAACAAATGCTGATTTCATAAGAATCGTTCAGGAAATACCTGCACTTTATTCTTAAGTTCCGGAAAAAATGTTAAAAAACGCATAAATAGGCCCAACGAATACTAGAATACAACATTTCTACTAAGTAAATTAAGAACTGTCACTGCAAGTACACCATTAGAGTCGGAAACAGTTGCGGAACTGAAACTTTAGCAATGGATCGATTTTGGGAATGCATGATTGACCGGAACTTGACTAATTCTAGGGCTCATTCGGTCGTCTAAGCCAAGCCCACTTGACTTAACTTCTCCGCAAAGCAGGAAGGAAATTTAACATCGTCCATTTCAATCGTGTTGTAGGTATTAGAAACAGCCCGATTATGTTGAGCAGACTGGAATTTCCATTTTATCAAGTTCGTGGAAGTCTCATAGGTAACTGACTGAGTCAACACCTGAAAGTTAAATCAACAAGTCGAACCCAGAGTACCTGCCTGATGTTTGGAACAAGTAAAGCATTGAAGGCTTAATTTTAGCGCCAACTCGAACATGCCCTAATTATACCTGGTGCACTGGCTGGTGCACTGTACCAGATCTTGTACGGTAGTTCCGACGGCGGCCTCGGCACTATATAGTGTCTTACACACTTATAACACATTTACTATAATGTATGCACTATACGCTTTAGCGTTTCGGCCTTCAACAGTGGCCATTCTCAGGCGAAATTAAATTTGTAGCATAATAAAAGAGTTGCTGAACACCGAAATGCAAGTAGCTTTTTCCTCACTTATCACCGAAGATGCGTAATATGTACATATCGGCTCTCATTTGTAGCAATAACTTTTGCATCCACGACACCGATAATCTCTTTATGCGTGTATTACCCGATCAGTAGCAGATCTACTCAGGACGCATGCTAGAGCACGACGCCTATTTTCCTTCTTCTATCAGTCATCACGATCTGTCTCGCTCTTACGGCACTGAAGCGAATAAAAACCAAACAGAAGACTCCTCAACTCACACCCTTCGGTCCTTCTTTGCATTTTTTTTTTTTTTTTTTTGACGAGAGCTCTAGAAATTCAAAAATTGCCAAACTCGAGCAGGTTGGCGACATGTTCGGCGCACTTGTCCGGATTTGCAAAGTAAAACTGCGCTTGCTTGTTTCCCCGAGCGTCATGAAAAGTGGAATACTGAATTTCTAACTTGAATCGAATGAAAATGTATGGTATCCAAAGGAAAAGTTAGCTTAGGAATAAAAAAGGAAGTCCAACAAAAATGCAAAATAAGACTGCGGACCGCGTCATGTGATGTATAGAAGAATAAACCTTGAAGCGTAGCAGATCAGTTATGTAAAATGTAGCTAACGGAACTGAAACTAGTTAAAGATATCAGAAAATTTTAACTAAAGAGAATATATAACTGGGAATCAGTTCAAGTTATAAAATGCAATTGAAGAGACCATTACTAGGATAGTTCATGATGAAAAAATGCGCTAAAAGGGAACCTAATTGAAAATAACAGTTAAAAATGAAATTGAAGAGAATACTACTAGGAATCGGTTCAAATTAGAAAATTGCAATTTATGAGAACATAACTGAAAATCAGTTTAAATTAGAAAAAAAATGAATGAAAAAGAATATAACCAGGAATTAGTCCAAGCCATAGAAATGCAATGAAAAAATATATATATTAGCATAGAATTATCATGAATTGTGGGGCGGAAGGCCGGAATGGAACATCTTAAATAGCATATTATGAAAATTAATTGCAAGTTTAAGGCTATGGTGTTTCATGAGTAAAAAAAAAGGAAGTGATATACCTACTGTATACAGTTGCGAGCATAATTAAGGGACAAAAATAAAAAATTTCATATCTCAAAAACTGTATAATGTTCAACGCTGAAATTTTAACACAAAAGAGGTATTGGGATACCTAATAAAATGCTAAGAATTTATTACGATCCGAAGGATAAGAAAAAAGTTATGTTTATTTAACATATAATTATGAATTTAGTGTGAGCAGAATTAAGGGACACTTGACAAAAAACGCAACAAAACAACAAATTTAACAAAAACCTTCATCCATAATCAATATTTTGTGAACGATCCTTTATGTTTG
>LQNS02276924.1:16650669-16669433 GCA_001587735.2 Parhyale hawaiensis | reverse complement strand
AAATGCAATAAATCAAGTGAGTTTTATCGAGAGTAATATGTCATTCTAAAGATGAATTTACATGAATGAATACCGTAATATTTTCGATTTATTTTCGTCTTCTACCAATGATCTACTATCTTCTGTAATTTCAAAGCGCCGCAACCAAAATTTGCAAAAAAAATTGGCAAACACTGAACGCCGAGATAGAAGAACTTTTAAACAAGATTTGTAAGATAAACATTAAAGGACATAAAAAATTTACTTTCCTTTCGGCGCAGTAATATTAAAGAAAAAGTCAATATATATAATACGCCGGAGCCATACAATTGCTCGGTAAACTTAGTAAAAGAACATTAGCTGCTATACACTGCGCGCGTTACAGCAGCATAACAGTAGGGTGGCGTCCTACTCGCATTAACTTAACTAACTTGCAATACAAATTACGCAACCGTATTCCAAATACTTAAACTGTCTTACGGAATTATATTTTTGACACTGGGGAATGTTAAAGCTATAATTTTTCTAATGATGCTGTAGTTTTTACGATTAGGCGAGGCGGATATGTTAACGACACGTATGCGACGGCACAGCTTAGGGCAACATATTACCGGCACCGTCCGACCGGGTGCGTGCCTGTTGCGGAAAAAACAACCTATATAATAAAATTTTATCCTTCAGAAAGCCAAAAAAAGTTTGTAGATGCTTTGATGCATATTTTGTGCAACTATGAAGATTGTAGGACATGTAGCTAGGACACTTTGGAGGCCCAAATGGAATGATGAAGAATAAATGCAAAATAGCTACTGATAACCGTACTAGGTTTTTATGACGTCACGATCCTATTTTCCATGATACACTACAGCTTGGCTCCGCCCCGTGGGTTAACCTGTTAGTTTCATAATCCTTGGGGGAAGCCCGTGGTTCCCTATAAGCCTCAGTATAAGGGGTATATGGGCTCCGTAGACCCCCAGGGGGTCTACTATAGACCTCCTACGGGGTCTATGTAAAGAAAACCTATTTTTTCCTTTCTTTGTACTTAAAGGCTGAAAAAACTATGCAAAAAATGCATGCAGCATTAACATGAAGCAAATAAAAAATCAATATGCATGATATATAGGTTTTTACACATTTGTAACGAAAGATTTGCTGCGTTGCCTCTAAAATACTGCACATTTTCTTCAAAAGTAGGGTTTTCTTTTAGTTTTAGAGTGAATTTTACCTAGACTTAGACTAAATTTCGCTATAGTTTCTTAATTCTTAACCTAGTTTAGGTTTCTTGACACATAAAATTATGACCTCTAAATATTTACAGTACTTTTTTTTACTAATCTGGCGCAATTTTACCCACTGACGGGCAGCAGTAATGGATAAATGCGTACTAAATAACCATTCAAATCTAGTATATTGTTTAGAAAAATACCCTAAGATAGGGAACTTTAGTTAATAAAATAAAGCCTCCTTTTTTCATACTTTTCGTTATTCTGAGTATCTTACAACTTTGCTCGTATTTACTTTGCGTTGCTAATCAAAATTGATAAAACAGTGATTTTTTTTCATCTTTTGTAACACGGGATTGACCTAAATGTACAAAACGCATATATCCAAAACTAAAACACTAGGGGTCTATGACGCTGTTTTGCTTTCTTTGCAGGGGTCTACACTGATCACGTGATCAGTTATAGGGAACCACTGGCTTCAACTATGGCGTTGTAGACGGAAAGCACTTTGACAGCCGTGCCCCGACCGTCCCATTGCTTGAGATGGCCGTGATCCCAAATAGTGAACTATGAATGGCAGAAACACTGAGGCTGCATTTTCATGTAGCAGGAATTCCCACCTCCCTTGATTGTCCGTCCCTTGTATAATTCAACCAAAGAAAAACAAAAGAATATTTTTTTTTCACTGTGAGAACTATTGAACTATTAGCTCAGTAGCGTGACGACGTCGGCAGCATTACAATGCTATCTTCTGGGAGACTGTAAATGTTGACCCAGGATTTAAAAAAAAAAAATTTTCTTTAATTCATTTTTTTTTGCTCGCGACAATCCACTGCCATTTCAAATGTACGATGGGAAAGTGGGGAAGAAAATATGATGGACTTTCTCCCACAGAAGAAGATTTACACAACCAAGGAGGTAGTGTTTTTGTCGACGCTTGACTATGTACTTTTTTCCTGTAACCTTTTGAGTTACGTTATTGACAAATAAAACGTAAACGGAAAGACAAACATACAAATGGCCACGCACATCATCACAAAAATTAGTCAGTTGTCCTTCGTTATATACCAAACAGTTCCTGCAAAATTACATGAAGATCCGTTTTCAATGTGTTGAGCTATGTTACCAAGAAAAACAGACAGACAAGCAAACAAACAAGCAAAAGGTTGAACGGTTCTTCACTCTAAGCTAATTATTTTTTCCTCTTGACACATCTAAGAGTCCCTGTAAGTTTCATGAAAATTCATTGTCTAATTTTTCAAGCCGTATTGCTGATAGAGACACATGGACAGACAGCCAAACACACTGAGAAACAGCCATGCGCTGACAAAAGCATAACCTCATTGGCCGAAGTAATTAAGATATACTGCACCTTTCTGCTGATCACTCAATACATTCCGTCGCCTATTGCCACAGTTCACCTCAGTTGGGCTGAATACAGTCAACGTTTCTGGTTTTCGCAATTTCGGAAAGTTTCAATTGCAGGAACTTTCTGTGGTTTAGAAGTCTCTGTTTGGGGAGTTGTATTGTACTTACAATTCTATCATAAGCTAGAGGCCAGCTTCTGACAAAGCTAAGTTCAAGGATTCCTCCACATGCGCGAGTTCAACTTGCGCGAAATTCGACTAGCACGAGCTAATTATTAAACACCGACTGCTTAAGTCGCGCTGGCTGTATTCTCCACTTGCGCCGTTATTAAAGAAAACTGTAATATGTAGTTGAGGATGAACAATGCCATTGAAAAGCATAATAAATGAGTTCCTGGTCAAAAATTGTTTACTGCCTTGTTCAACAAATCCAAAGAGAAACTGCGTAAACTCTAATTACTTTAAGAGATACTATTCTGACGAGAGTGAATTTGGATTATCTGCACACCTTAATATTAAGCAGTTGCCCAAGAAGTTATCTACAGAGAACAATATCTGGTACTCGATGTGGGGGAATTTTGAATTGCGCCTACCGCCCCAATGACTCACGCAAGCCGAGGATTGCGTGTACTGCACTGATGCTGAAAGAATATTCCTGGTAGGAAATTGTACAGCAATCCCGCTATACATAGGAGCCACGAACTGCTATACTGAGTGAGAAGTCAAGCAATTTCTACCAGCGTACAAAAGTCGAAGATTCTATAGTAGGGAACACTTTTCAGTCTCTCATTATTTTGATACAGTCTCACTAAGCGTCCTCCCTACTGCGTAAGCTGTACGTATAGCGGGACTGGAACGCCTTGCGTTGTACTGAACAACAAGGTGTCTCATAAATAATGCAATTGCCATAATGGGAATTCTAGGGACGTTCAGAATTTGATATGACAGACTGAAAATAATAAAGCACCAGAGGTATGCGATACATTTGGTTTTACTGCAGCGTCCACAAATAGTACAAACATCTAGTGAGCTGACGTGAATTAATGAACTTAATGATCATTGTGATTTTCTTAGTGGAGATCTAGCTTAAATTTCTGTACAGGATAAAAGTTTTTAGATACAGCGCATGAATTTTGGAAAGATATGGAGTGTGGCTTTTGCTGTATGGTTAAGAATTTTATACACGAAGCAAAAGTTTTCAGACAAGTAGTATGGAATTTAATATTGGAGCAAGAATTTTTAGATTTGCTTTTACTTTTAAATATGGAACATGACTTATTGTACATGGAGCAAGAACTGTCATATACAGAGCATGCATCTTGATTCCTGAACATGAATTTTTATGTATGAAGTATGAACTTCAATATATATGACACGATGTTTTACGTGGAATCTAATGTTTAATTTACGGAGTATATTAATTTAGACATAAAATGTATGGAACAATAATTTTTTTTAAAATATAGAAGATAAAATTTTATTGATGGACCTAATTTACTCTAGTATTTTCACTATTTTAAGGGCATGAGCTAAGAATTTTCTATCGACTGCTTTAATGATTGTTATCCTTTTTATCACTATTTTTGTATAGTTTTCTTACATGCTGTCCTCTCTACAAAAAAGAATCATTAGTCATTCACAGTAGAGAGATGTACAGAGAAATTAAAGTAATGCAGGTTTGAAGTTCATCTTAGCACTATAATTCATGGGAAAAGTTATCAATGTCATTACATAATACTCTACAACAGAAATTATTGAAGGTCATGTACGAACCACGAAGTTATTTTATAAAGGTAAGGCAGTTTCTTACCAGTTGAAAGATTTTCAGCTATTCGAAAAACACAGTATGTATGATGTGCGCGTTTGGTGGATTTGCGCGATCGATTGATCGCGCAAATCCACCAAACGCGCACAACATGTATATCCACAATTCTGCAGTTAATATGGAGCGTTCTCTAGAAACTTACAAAAACTCAAACAAAGACTGTATCTATCTATTAATTTGAACGTTTTTCTCGCATTTCTCTAGAATGCACTATCAATTTTTTGCTTACGCTACGGTTAAATATTGAAAGCCTTCAACGCATTAGAAAAATTCGAGCAAAGGCTATTTCCCTTTCATAATTCAGGCGTTCCTTTCAAAGTGACTCAAGGGATTTGAACTTGGTTTCTCTTCCACGCCTGGAATTTGAAGCAATCTCTCAACTTTGCATAATCCCAGGCTTCTCTGACTTGAAGATATTCCATCTCCTCCCTCCCGCTCCCCTTCTTAGCGCCGCATCTCGCTCCATTTCCAAATTTTTGTAATGTTTCTAAAGAAGAAGGTCGATGTGTTAATTTCCAGGCCAAAAGAAAGGAACCCCAGAACCTAGGAACCTTCACGGAAAATGAAAATCAGGGATTTTTCTTGAAAGATTTTGAGATGATCGAGCGCAAGCGCTTCGCCTGTAGCAGGTTTAGCATAGGGTAAATTTGCATCAATCTGAAAAGATACTCGGGGTAATGCAATAACCTTGAGATATAATTACACGGGAATATATAGGAGCATAAAACTTGACCTTGGGTCGGTAGGAGCTCGTTTGGGAAATGCTAACTGGGAACTACTGGAGCCAGGAGGTAAAATGGGGCTCTGAAGTGAAATGGGGAGACTGTGTGTCTGCTAAGCGTAGCATACTTAATAAATAGTTTAGCATAATATGCAAACTGCTTCTCCAATGGATAAAAACTCTATTAGATCGTGCAGGCTTTTCTTCGGGAATGCATGGCTTCGTCTTGCTTGTGTACAGCTGGTACACTTCACTTACTCCTGTTCACACTTGAGAACAAATTTCCATTCGTTTTGGATAATATACTTCTTCACCAAAGGCAAAGCCACTTTGACCGCAGGCCGTCGGTGGGAAATCCACATCTCCACATGCACTGATTCGTGCTAAAGATGAGAAAACCGCTAGATTCCAGAGGCGAACACAGGTGTAATAGACCTAAAACTGTCAGCGTTATTGCATCAGAGATAGAAGGCTCACGTAACAACTGCAACCCCTCGGTCTTCCCTATTTCTGGTAAGGGTCAGTACTCTCGCATGGCGTGTGAATGCCAGGAATTCACTCACTCTGCTGTATGAGTACACTAAGAATTCACTGGTCCGGCGAAGAGGCGAACACTCGAACTTCAGCTTGCTAACACAGGACCTCAGCATGGAAGTGCGTTCATAATGCCACCTGGACCTCGGCCGAAGAATCATCAAGTAAGTAAGCAGTCGTTCCTTATCTTGTCCGAGGTGGCTCCTCCAACCCCGACTTGTCCGCGGATCCTGGCGCGCTTTCCTCACTCTCATTATATGCCAGCACTGAAAAAAAAAGCGTTCCAAAAACTGCCCGCGTTTTCGTTCTCTAACTGAAAATGAGTACCTTAGCGTGCTCGTGCAGCACGGCAAGGAGTGTGGCTCTGAAACAACACCTTTCCAGTGGCCATAGTTTTTGACGGTCCGAGGTCGACTGCAACCGTGCTCTCCTCTGGGGCCTGTTGGCTTATATCCGCAGCGTGTATGGGTTTCCCAGCAGGGGATGAAGTCATATCAAATGACTTTTACTAAGAACACAATCAATTTACAAATACGATGACATGTACAAAGTAACCAAATTTTACACCACTGATTAGGCCCCGTCACATAAATGGGTGGCCACGCAGAAATAAAACACATGTATACACTCGGCCTACACCTACAGTTGACCCAATTAACATACTCAAGGCAGAAAAACCACAAAAAACCATACGTGAGCTAGAGCAAAAATTTACCAAATAAAGTATATAGTCGTGGCCGGGGCGACCAATTATTATTATTATATTGTGGGTTTTCGAGCCGTATTAGATACGATGACTATTATATAGGCTAAGAGCGATCTAATTTTGAATGATATAGTTTAAAAGTTGAGTTGAGTTCTATTCCAGCAGACGTGATTGGCATTAAGTAACGCTTTCACCCCCGCCCCCAAGATAGAAACATAATAAAACAGAGAGCTAGGAGAATTTATACTGCAATTATACAGAGATTTTCAGGGACTGGAGCTAACCACTCTAAGTTGACTTTACCTTTACAAGGAACTCGCTGTTGTCGAAATTAGGTATTTAAAAAAATTTTCACTGCCTCGCACACATGTTAATTAGCAGCTAAAAAAACATTGAAAAAGGCGAAGAGTCATGTCATTATTAGGCGTACGAAAATTTACCACCAGAAAAAATAAGCGTCTAATGAAGTCACTTTTCGACTTTTTTTTGCTTATAAATTTGCCAGTTTGGATATTGTTAGGGTTATGTCCCATGTTCGGAATGCCCCCACATCGTCATGCTGTGCCGCACCATGAAGACTACCTACCATTCCCAAGGAGGAAATAGCTCTTTTGTCGGCAAGAAATGAGTTTACCTTTAATTTCATGATTTACCATGTACGACAAATATCGTACCTATACAGTTTTTTTCCTTTAGTAAGGTAGGATTAACGACTAAACCTGGCTTCTCCCGTAAAAAACAACAACAGTATATAGTTACGTTTGCTTAGTTTGTCATTGAAGAAATGCATAGGAATGATACAATAATCATAATATGTTACATAGCTATAGATTTTCATTCCTTCGGCAAAGGCCTGATTAAAGTCTTCATTTAAATGCCTCACATACCCCACAGGTATCTATCAAAGATATATATGGTAAATTATGCAGTGAAGGGTTGAAGTAACTACCTCCTCCAAGGAGGTTATGTTTTCGTCGTGATTTTCTTTTTGTCTGTCTGTTTGTCTCTTTGTCTGTTTGTCTATCTGTCTGTCACCAGGATAACTCAAAAAGTTATGAACCGATTTGGATGAAATTTGCAGGGATTGTTAGGTATGTTTGGAGAAACAGATGATTAACTTTTGGTGAAGATACGTCCATCCGTTTGTTTGTTTGTCTGCGTCACTTTTCTCGATGCCATAACTCAAAACGTCATGAATGGATTTTGATGAAATTAACATGAGTTGTTAGGTTTATAACAAAGAGTAGATTACCGAATTTTGGTAATGGTCCGTTTGTTCGTTCGTTCGTTTGTCACTGTTTTTAATTTTATGATTGTTAGCACAATAACTCAAAAAATAATTAATGGATCTTTATTAAATTTATATAAGTTGTTAATAATGGTAAAAGACATAAATGATCAAATTTTGGTGCAGATCGATTGACTCGTTTGTATGTTTGACTCATATTTGTCATAACGTTTGTTAACTGTATAACTCAAAAAGTTATGAACGGATCTTCAAAAAAATTGAACAAGCTGTTATTAATATAAAAAGGCANCGTTTGTATGTTTGACCTATGTTTGTCATAACGTTTGTTAACACTATAACTCAAAAAGTCATCAACGGATCTTCAAGAAAATTGAACAAGCTGTTATTAATATAAAAAGGCACAAATGATCAGATTTTGGAGTTAATACAAAGAAAATTATGGTTTCAGAACCAATTTGAAATTTTTGCTACCGTTGCCTCACTTGGCGGAGGTATGCGCTCTCAGAGTGCTCTAGTTTGGTTATGTTATCGGCAGCGTTTGACCTGAACATAAAATATTCGTTGGCACACATCACACAAGCGCTAATCATCTCTAAATATTTAATAAGATCGAACTCGGTAAAACAAAACCCATGCGAAATCTTTCCCATTTTTTTTGTCTGTTGGAAATGCTTCACAATTTCTGCACCCAGTGAAAGCGCATAACATTTCTCCGCACATTAGGGATGCTTCATATTTTTTTTTGTCAACTAGGATTACTACAAATTCTGTCAATGATCTGGAATTTTGCAAAGTTTCTACCCTCACTATGACTGCTGCACACACCTTTATTACCTGCTGAGAATACGGCACATACAGTATGTTTATCACCCACTGGGAATGCGGCGCACATTTTCATTGCCCCGCTGGGAACGTGACACATGTACCTATTTATCATCCACTGGGAATGTTCCACACATTTTCATAATTGTTTGTAATGCGGCCCACATGATTATCCCCCCCACTGGAGAGGCACTGGAGATGCGGCGATTGCTTGGCATGCGGAGCTGTTTGAAGGCACCTGCCTGACCAGGAATGGGAGGGTGGGGGGCTCAGCTAGGTTGTGGAACATTCCACTTCGTCGCCAGAGTTCTCTGCGACCCGTGGTCGGCTGCAACTGTACTTACTCTTCTGGAGCAAGTTGGCCTATACAGTATCTGCAGCACAAATCAGTGCGTGTGGATTTCCTAGTGCAGGGTACAGTCAAAGTTGACTCTACCTTTACCAACTGGGAATGCTACACTTATTTTCATCACCCACGAGAATTGCCGAACATGTTTCACGTATTTCCTCCACCCGCATAGACTTCTTGAGTTTTACCACGATAACTGCACCTGAAGTAACATTGCACAGACGAGTAGTATTGAAATTGCAGCATAAAATCTCGTCGATTGAACGGGCTTTGCAGCTCAGAGAACATTGCTGGGACTCACTCTTTCTGTACCGCAAGTACACGCGTTAATGGACGGCGGTGCAACACAGGGGTTCCCAAACTAGGGTGCAAGTACCCTCTAGGGGTGCAAAAAGACCGTTTCTTAAGGTGCGAAATACTGCTTTGTTTCTCATTATTCACAAATTAACTTATATTTGTGGCATAAAAGTTAGTATGAATTTCATTTGCCACAATCATACAGGTACTCAATTATGAAGGTGGTACGAGAACATATTATGACGGGGGCTCATTTGCATTTCTACTCCCAACTGCAGTTGCTCGGATGTGAAGCTCGAGGGCCGTTTCGATACATACTTAATATCTGTAGCGTTGCTACCGTGGCGTAAAGGACGTACGAGTCTCGTATCCTTGCACCCAGTTGTTTGTGTAAATGGCTAGTGTCCCCAGTACAAGAAGTTTTCTAGGGGTGCCAGGCGTTGCCAAGTTTGGGAACCACTGGCGAGGCATAATTGGCTCCTATAGATGCGGGCCCAGCAGCATGCGCTACGAATAATGTTCACGAGCCTGCAAAAAAAGGTAAGGCCGTCATGTCCGCGCACCCTGAACTAAGCAACTCAGAAGCACTGGTTTGTACTGCTGGTAAATGCCCACATGGGCCAAGGGGAGTGCACGGCTGCAGTCGACAGCGTATTGTCTGGGCTATGATGTCATATTGACGGAATAGCCGATGGACAACTGCACCCACGCATCTCCCCATTCCACCTCCCCCCGACTGAAAGTCAATGCCCCCAGTGACTAAGAGTGAGAGAATTGCTGACGCTATACATTTCCGAGCTTATGACATTCCTGCCCCGGTGTGGGCTCGAATTTTCGCTCTCTTGCTCGGAAATATGCTAGTCAGTAACCTGGCCACTGATCTACAACAATTAATGCAACCCCAAGACCCATTTTATTACTTCGTCATCGTTCACGCTAATGAATAACGTCGGTGCATGACTGGGTCCAGCGCCTGAGAAGCGAAGGTTGTTGGCGACCCTGCGCTCCGCTCAACCATGCAACTATAAAAGTTTAATGAAAAAAGAACAGCAGTGACCCTGTTTTTTACAGAAGCCTTTGTCACATCAATTAGCTACGGGGGACTAACTTCACAAGATTCCTAAACTCCCAACGATTCTCTCTGGAAACAACTGCCGAGAATTTGACCCTCAAGAACTTTTCGGACTTTGATGAAGATTTCGCGAACTCTTCCAACAGACTTTTTTTTAAACTTGTAGAACACGAAGAAGATGCGCCGTTCCTGTTATCAAAAGTTTGGCAAAGCTATGGTGTTTAACTTTCCTAACTCTATTAAAATGACGAGTATGATGATAGGAAATCCGTATGAAGTCATGCAGTAAGAATAGTTATTAAAGCTAATTTTCTTTATAAATTTACGGGTAATGTACGAGCTGTATACGGCATAAAGCTTATTTTAAATCTTATTTACTCCTGGAGACTCACCCAAAGCACAACTATATCAACTATATATTTACAGATCCATGTTCTGCAGCTACATAGTACACAATAATTACATTCTTTATAAGTATATTGAATGTATTAATATAATTAAAGAGCACAAATTACTGCAGTATTACATTCACGCTGAGAAGAGTGCTGTCCCAAACCCAGCCTGCTCACTGATCCGCGCATCGCCCACGTGCTGTAGGGAAACTGCAATTTTCGTACTGCGGCAGGACGTCGAGGTGGTGCTGGTGTTGCACCTAACAGCAAGTTCCTTCCGGCGGAAGCTCCGAGGAGGGATGGGGGAGTGGGGCGATAGTCAAAGGAAGGGTGAGAAGCTAGAAACACGGACACTCTACTGGGTCCTCCCAGAGATGCATGAAAGTGAGGGCCGCTGGATGCTCGTTACACGAAAAAAAGTTGACAGACTGTTTGCGCACTTGTCTGGCAGAGTGGACATTGTGGAGAAGTCCCACACCCGATCCTGTGCTTGTATTGGTTAATATCATTACATACAACACTGCATTGCGGCCAATTTTCAGGCCCTGTTTGGTATTATATGCACTGATATCGGATCCATATGTTAAATAGTTCGTGGGTAAGGCCATTACGCATCCCTTTCAGTAAAAAAAAATATATCCTGATCTGGAGGTTGAGAGCTCATTTCCTAGTCCGATAACTATGTCCTTAGTCGTTATGGAGAAATAAAATCCAATTCGTCAATTGTGATACTCATTTTTTCAGAAAAGAAATTCAAGTTACGATTCGTGTCAAAATAAAATTGGTACATTAAAGACAAGCTGAACCGAATTTTTGTCTAATTGAGTTTATCAGAAGGCAAATTGAATTTGTCTAATGGCAAATTGACTTGAAATTTATATAGTGAGTCTGCTGGTTACAATCACAACCCCCAATGAAAACGCTGTAAGGAAAAAATATTCTTTGTTACGAACAGTTTAGATTAAATTGAAACAGACGGGCAAAAGGATCATTCACAGGGATGAGACGAGACCTAGGCTTCGGCAGTTTCCGAGGTATTGCTGTTGTGTCAAGAAAAAAAAAAGAAAGATCTCACGAAAAACCGTAGCCACTCGGGCGTCTGTGCAAGGCTGACAAATTATGGCAGATTGGTGAGGGTTCTGAGAGACTGGCAACGAAAGATAATTGAAGAAATCTGCTTCTTAAGCAGCAAGGCGTTTTAAGATAGGGCGAGCCATGGAAAAGAGGCTCGAAGTTGTGGAAGATGCTGCTCCCAATAGGTGTCCAGACGAATTTTGAACTTGTGAGTAATGCCTGCGCTCCGACGACTTCCAAGAGTAGTCTAGCCCAGGAGTTTACTATGAAGTGAGAGAACAATTGCTTAGTTTTCCGCTGTTGATGTTGGAGCTTCTGTCCTTCAATCCTGAAACGGTCATCAACGCATCTGTCAAAGACGCCAGTGATCGAGACGTCGTTGAAGCCATTCAGGCGTTGGCATGCTCTTAAAAGTTGCCACTTGAGTGGTCACTGTTCTAAAGAGATGAGTCCAAGCTCCTCGAACCGACGCTCGGATGGCTTGATTATTATTATTATTAAAACTTCACGCTTGAGCTCCCACGGACAGGTAATACAACCCAAATGAAGCATCTTGCAACACCGGGAAGCCCGAAACGCTGCTAAAGGAAATCCAGCAAAAAACCATTAACAACTGACTTCAACGCCTGCAGGCCTATACGACCAAAAGAAGATGTCGGCAACAGATTCCAAACCCTAGCCGACCAGGGCACGAAGCACCGACAGAACTGATAAGTTCGACATCCGTCAGCCTCCAAAGTGAAAGAGTGCGCTCCGCACGCAGCACGAGTTTTTCTTCCAAAAACCTTGAGGGCAGGGAGAGAAGAATACAACCAATGCCTCTCATTTTTGTACACCTTATAAAATGTGCATAGCTCGGCTACTCCTCTCCTGTAGGACAGGTTCACCAGATCATTGTCAGCGCACAGCCTGCTGGCTGAACTAACAAGTTGGTCCAACAGACGCAAGTGAGTGTCAGTAGCTGAAGCCCAGACCGGTGAGCAATACTCTAACACAGGCAGCAAAAAAGCATAAAAACATCTGCGGACAACCTTACTGTCACCAAACACAGAATTCACCTTACGCAGGGGCCCAATCTTAATGGAAGCACGTGACACCAACTTCTTGGTAGCGAGGACACTAATTTTGTTGTATTACGCTGAATTCTTTCCAGTCTATCTATGTATTTACAGAGACGCGGTGATAAGAAGTGAACAACAAAAGCTAAGCGAGAGCGAAGTAGTGCATTGTATAAAGGAAGGAATACATCTTTAGATTTCTACTCTGAATTCCTTGTAGTCAATCCCACTATTACTTTCTGTTTTTGCACTCCTGTAATAGTAGTAAGAGTAATGGTTGCAGGAGTTCTATTAGTTGTTATTCTAGTATGCTAGTAGGTCCAGGACAATCTCTGCTTTTGCTGTTGAAGAATGATAGCTACACAAAATGCTGAGATGATTAGCTAACTTCCAGGGAGAAATATAATCCGATATGGCATAACGTGTTCGAAACTTCAACCTTCTGCAGTGTATTCGCAACTTTGGGTCTAGTTTCATACGTTATGAGCAAACCGATTGCGTTATGACGGCCGGAAACTCAAACCTGCTTACAAAGTAAGGCTGACCATATTAGCTTATCTCGATGGAAGTCGAGTTGAAGAACGCACTCCAGCAGGGTAGGATGAGCGCTTGAAAAATTGACCAGCGGTGAATTGAAAAAATTACGGTATTTGTGTGACACATTTGGCAGCTTTTCCGAGCAAAGTTCATCAGGCGAAGAAAAAACGGAAATTTAAGATTTCATGCTCTCCACGAAATGATTTCACTCATGGATATGTTTTAGTCACTTGTTAGTACAATGTTCTTTGTTTCATTTACTGAAAACACACAGACAGGTTCGGCTGAAGGGAGCAGTGCCAGAGTTTCAGAAATCCACGGGCTCTAAAATTCAGCGGTGTTTTACTCGACGCATTTGGCAGCTTTTCTTCGCGAAGTTCATCAGGCGAAGAACAAACGTAGATTTAGGACTTCATGCTCTCCATGACTCCTTCGGGTCCAGTTCGCTGAACCTCAAATATAAACTTTGGAGCCATCAAAACTTCCTTCAGACCGATCAGTCTCAGCATGACAGTTACTTTCGGCGCCTCAACTCCTTAATATGAGCTAAGTTTGAAGAGTGTGTCCTGCTCAGACTTGTACGGATGTTATAGTGACAAGACCAACTAACAGACGACGGTTCTGCCCTCGACAGGTTTTTTTCGCATTTACATCGCTGCCGCTTAGTAGCATATTTAAGGTGACAAGCTAGTTGAAGCCTCCTGATAGATTCTGCTGTTTGTATAAAAGATACGACAGGAATCTGTGTCCTGAATAAGACCTTATGGTTACGGCAGGAGCTACAACACGGATCTGTAGAATTTTTGGCATCTACATCGCTTCCCCTTAGAAAAGCGTTAGGATTACAAGCTAGCTGAGGTCTCTTTATAGATGCTTATATGTGTATTAAGGTTGAGACACGAGCTTGTACTTTGAGAACAAAGGCGTGATAGTTGCCCTAAAACGTAAAGCACGGCTTTGCAGATTTTTTTTTGCTTATAAAGTTCTACATTTCAGTTAAATTTCAGAATTACGCGTTAGTTTTGGATTCTTTAAAGATCACAATAAGTTACAAGAAAAAACGCAATTTCATACATAAATCGAGAAAAGTAAAATGCACAACTAATTCTAACTGACGGCTTTCACTTCGCAGAGCTCGATTCAGAAGGTATTTTTTGTTTCGGTTCAATAACTAGTTAAGCCAACTCGAACAATTTAAGAACATTTGAAAATTGTCATTAAACTTGATATGCATTTATTGTTATTTCAGAGTCTAGTCAGTTTTATGTGTGCCAAAAGTGTTGAAAAAACGTACTACAATGACTGGAAAAGAGTCGTTACAACATTTGAGAAGGCTGATACTGTAAAACTACTTAATATGAATATACCTAACTCTGAAATTTTGAAAATTATCAGACGTAATCATCGTACGGTGAAAAGATTTGTTGGCTTTTTCTTTCACGAATTGATCTACCGGTCTCGTGGGAACAGCATTACCTGAAATGATTTACATAGACCACGATGTACGACGAAGGTTTTAAGAAGGTAAAGCTGAGCGACGAAAGTACAATCATTGCAGATTAAAAGAGCTTTGCCCAAAACCCTCACTGTACAAATACGGAGATATTCGAGAACGCCGAAGACGGAAATGTATATAAACTACTATCGAATCGCATTGTCAAGCAGAGATCACCAACAGTTGGCCCCGCTTTAAGAGAAATCAATTGTCAAAGAATACTTTTTTGAGCTACAAAACAACTGAAAACAAATTTTCAAACTGTCATTTGGACAGATGAGACCCGAATCACACTCGACGACTCTGACAGGATGGAGACGAGGATGGCTCGAGAACAACCCAAGTGTTCGTTGCGTTATAGGCGGCAGCTATGGGGTGGTTGAGTTATGTTTTGGGGTGGCATCCTCTATACCACTGTTGTCGATGTTTTATCGCACCAGTTGGACTCAAAATGAGCTCTACTCCTAGGTCTTTGGACGATACACACGAACTCAGGCTGAGGCCAATACCTCAATAGTTCGGTCGGTGTTTTATAATCATAACTATGCTAGTGTACAATTCATTTCCGCTGTTCGTGCCAGTTCGTGTGAGTCTGCAAGCGTTTTAAGTTAGCCCTGATTTTCTCAAAGGATATTTCTTAGCAGCGCTTTGAACGTTTTGGGGCTGCATGATGCTCCATTTGGATTTCCATTCCCCGTCCTTGAAGCCCTGACGTGCAGTTTAAGTAATGGTAATAGTAACAACGGAATTTAGGACATCCTGTTAAGTTGACCAATTGATACACCTGGTAAGATATCTAGCAATTCGAAACTTAGGTTGAGTCGAAGTGCTAAGCATGAAAGAATAAAGCCTATAACAAGCACATAACATCGACGATCTTCACCAACATTATTAATTTTACTCACGTACATTATAAGACAGTGAATTAAAAAAAAAATTAATGTAGCTGTGAATACTGCGAAAGAAATAATTTCGGATAATTGTATAGTCACTTTCTGTCAGCTTGAACTAAGCTTAACAGTTTTGGACACTGAATAGAATTTTGAGATATCAACGAACTTGCTAATGAAATTGAGAAGTAATTTGTTGTACATGCTTACTGCAATAAAAAATTAAGGTGTTTTTAGGGTAGACAATTAATAAATGAATACAATTAAATATGAGATATCTAAGTCTGTAATCGGAACAAGTTGTGCAATTTGTCTAGTTTTGCAACGGAAAAAAATCTCTCCAATTATAAGCGTTGCATTATTATTAAAATTACACGCTCGAGCTCCTACCGACAGGTAATACAACCCAAATGAAGCACTTTGCAACGCCGGGAAGCCCGAAACGCAGCTAAAGGAAATCCAGCAAAAAGCCATTAACAGCTGACTTAAACACCTGCAGGCCAATGCGACAGAAAACCGATGCCGGCAATGAATTCCGAACCTTAACCGACCAGGGCACGAAGCACTGACCAAGCTGTTTAGTTCGACATCCAACATTCTACAACGTGAAAGAGAACGCTCCGACCGCAGCACGTGTTTCTCTCCTAAAGACCTTGAGGACAGGGACAGAAGAATACAACGAATGCCTCTCATTGTTGTACACCTTGTAAACATACAGAGTTCGGCCACCCTTCTCCTGTGGGACAGGTTCACCAGATCATTATCAGCGCACAGCCTGCTGGCTGAACTAACAAGTCGTTCCAACAGAGGCAAATGAGTGTCAGTAGCTAAAGCTCAGACCAGTGAGCAATACTCCAACACAGGCAGCAAAGCATAAAAGTATCTGCGGACAACCTGGCTGTCACTGAACATAGAAATCACCTTACGCAGGAGCCCAATCTTAGTGGAAGCACGTGACACCAGTCGCATAATATGCGGCTCAGAAGTAAGCTTCTCATCAGATACTTGTACCGCAGCATCCCCATCTGGAGACAGATGACTGCTTCAGGATTCTAGTTCTTTGGCTTGATTCTTTCACTTTGGAGGCTGTCGTATGGAGAACTAATCAGTTCTGTCGGTGCTTCGTGCCCTGGTCGGCTAAGGTTTGGAATTTGTTGCCGGCATCGGCTTTTCGTCGTTTTGGCCTGGAGACGTTTAAGTCAGCTGTTAATGGTTTTTTGCTGGATTTCCTTAAGCAGCGTTTTGGGCTTCCCGGTGTTGCAAGATGCTTCATTTGGGTTGTATTACCTGTTCGTGGGAGCTCAGCGTGAATTTTCAATAATAATTATAATAACAACAACAATATGCTCGGTGTTGTCTTTTTTGAGACCGACTGATAATCATCGATTTGGTCTTACTGGCATTCAGCTTCATACTCAGAGCACTATGCACTAATGCGTGACATATCCTATTCAGAGACTGGGCGACAGCATTACGCATGTGAGGAGGAGGCATCACTGCTAGCAAAGTTGATAAAATAGTTGATCATCGTGTTTTCCAGCGAAGAAAACATATCACTAGTCTACAGAACGAACGACAGCGGTTCAAGCACACTACCTTGAGAGACGCCAGGCACCACCGCGGCTGAGGCACTCAAAACGCCGTCACAGACGCACTTTGCGTTCTATCAGAAACAAAATCGCGAATGATTGATAGAACCCTACCACTCACACCAAAAGCATCTAGCTTGTATAATAGACCCCTGTGGTTGACCCTGTCAAACGTCGCGCTAAAGACCAACTGGACAAGGCGTGCCTCTGACCTATATCCAGCCCAGAATGTAAATAGTGTGACACCGACAACAGTGCATCACAATAACCCAAACCAGTTCTGTACGCAAACTGACCAGCAGGCAACAACTCCTTAACCTCAGCAAAACGACCAAGCTAACGAGCGGCTAATTTCTCGAACATCTTCGACAAAATGGGCGTCAGTGTAATGGGTCGATAGTAGGCGACATGGGGTGACACTGTACCCTTGGGAATGGGAGTAATATTCCCAGTACACCAACAACGGGGAATATTTCCTAACCGTATCAGGCGCCGGAGGATCGCTGCTAGCTTAAGGGCTGGAACGCCAGCAAGCTACTTATAAAACAGAGGAAACATGCCCACCAGGTCCACACCTCCATACGGCTCTCAAAGCAGCACCTTGATTGTACCAGATCTGAACGCCAAAGAGATTAAACGAGGTTCAGGGTGACATCCATGAGGCAATGGAAACACATCTCTGCTCTGCTTCCCGTTAAAGTGGGCCGACAAGAGCTCCGCCCTAGCCAAGGGATCGGCAACGATACCCCCACCGGGACCAACAACTGGCGGCAACGAAGGCTCTGTACCGAATACTGAACCGCATCTGTTTGATTGGGATTACGAATTATTCAGTCCGTTGCCGCTGGAGAGGACTATTCAGTCCCCTGCTGAATGTGTTTTCTTTACGATATCTCATCCAAGAGGACCATTCAGTCCCATTTCAAAACGTGCAGCTCCAATGGCAACAGTATTTTTTGTGGACGGCAGAAGGCCTACAGTGAAACTTTAGACGACAAGTAAAATTAGAGGCGTTAAATGCTTATGTGCAGACACCGGTGTTGGGGATAATCTTTGATTGAAGACATTCTTTTGCGGCGTGCCGAGATGCGCACAGGACGTGACTAATATGCCGATGGTACATTATGTACTCACACGCACAGCTTCATTCGAGAATGTGCAGCTAGCACGTCATTCCTATACATATTTAATTAAACTTGGCATCAGAGATAAGGCAGCTCGAACAACATGCGAGCTGTAAGTCTACAAACAAAGTTGTGCGTGTGATTTGATAATGTAACCCGACATAAGCGCCACTGACCTCTTCTTGCGTCATTGTCCCGCCCCCAAACTCAACAGATGAAGCAAGCTTAAGGCTAGATGAAGCTATCTGTGCCGAGCGTTGGAGGAGATATCGATAGCTTCACAGCAAGCCCGAGAAGAGGCGCTGAGGTTAAGCCGTGGTTCTAAAGCCCGCCGATCAGGCATAATTTACGAGCTAGTCTGAATCCCGAAGCCTTGGGCTCGTTGAGTCGAAGGGATTACCTCTAGAAAAATGCTGAAGTCTTCGCTGTGGCCAGCTTGAGTAAAGAGACTTCGGCATGGCCTC
>LQNS02276924.1:16557761-16573800 GCA_001587735.2 Parhyale hawaiensis | reverse complement strand
TTATACGGTTCACAATGCATTCGAAAGTGATTGAAAGAAACGAGATTGTGATGGTGCCATGTCTGGTGAGTACGGAGGATGAAGCAGCACTTCCCATCCACGTTCTTGCATGGCGGCTATGCTCGCATTAATTGGCAGTGTGAAGATGGGCGTTGTTGTTTTCCATCAAAAACACCATTTTGACCATTCGGTCTTTTTTGAATAATTGCTTCTCTGGGTTGAAACAGTGTTTGACTTCAATGTAGAGCTCCGCATTTGCAGTGCTTACGCCGAGCTATTCTTTAACCGTTTATGTATAGACATTAACCGCTAGTGATGGTGCCGTAAGCAAGAGTTGTTTGTGACCATGTGTGAAATCATGTCGGCCTTGTAAATTGGTGGAAGTTATGTACTCTTAAAGTCTTCGGATAAAGTCCAGGTGGCATCACATCACGTGTGTGGAGTCACGATGCTGGATTTCTTCTGCTGAGTCTCAGTTAGCGACCATGTAGCGCCCATTATCACCCGCGAACGAAGTGAGAGAGGTGATAATGTTTTCGTTGAAGAATTAGGAATATTTACATATATGTATGTATGTATATATATACATTATATATATTTGCCTGTCCACCCAAAAAATGTAGAAGGAGATGAGCAATGTTTATAATTTTTGCAGGGAGATTGGTGGGTTGACCTAGATGTGACCTATGCTAAAAAACTAGACCTAGGTGTCTATAAAAATTATGGCAGTGAATTTGCCTCCACCGAGGCAGACTGTCTTTCGCCATGAGGCGTTCCATACTTTCCCCAAGTTATTATTAAGGGATCTTGTCGGATGGGGGAGGGGGCTTTGCCCTAACCTTGCTGGACACAGTTTCCATATATGAGAACCTAGGATTAGCTGGCCATCAAAAATGACTTTGTTGAATTTGCCCCCACCGCGGGTGATAGTCTTACGCCACGAGGCGTTCTAGTTTTTCTGTCTTCGTACAAAGCGTGTGGTACCCACGCAACAAGTTTCTGAACTTTGCCTCCTGAGTCACGGTATTTCACCATACTTTCTCAGCACGATCAATCTATTCCGCCAATTCTATAGTCTGAAATGGATTTATATGAAGTAGTTAGCTTATTCGCTCCTCCTCAAATTCTTTTGTCGAGTGGACAAAATTTCTATTTTCATTGCTCAAAAACAATAGGCTAGCAATACTTTGAGGCGTTGCTCTTTCTTCATAGAATTCACAAATTTCACGAAAACCTGCAGGAGCGTTAGCTCTTGATTGAGTGCAGAGACACAATCAAGTGGTGTCGAATATATTCAGTTTTGTTCACTTTATATCACATACTAGAGGGCCCATGCTGTCAAAATATGACGGCGAATAATTTGTGATGAGCCGTTCTTCATTGGTCATACTCATCTTTGTTATTACAATTGCTAACCTAAAAGGTCATGAGCGTTTACGGCTTCACTACTACTCAACATCGAAACTTTTTATCTCTCGTACATGGAAAACATTCATTGCAATCAGCAAAGCTCAAAGTTATGGTTTCGATTTGGTATCAAGGATACGGTAGGATAGTCCAAATGTCCAATGGTTTTGTTGCTTCCGAAAGCTGTTTCATCGACCACTGAATTAAGGTTTGAAGAATAACTGGTGCAACGAAATAGTCTGAAAGAAGAAACTAAGAATCATGATGCATGAGGGTGCTAATGGAAGCTTCAGATACAGGATCTTCAGTGCTGCGATTTCAACTTCTGCAGTGCAAGAAGTGCATTCAGACATGTAACCCTATACTTTCCCCATAGATTCGATGTATGGAGAAGGTAATACTCGTTCAAGTCAGACTAAGCCTTCGATATCTTCATTGTTTGAATTTCAAAATTTCAACTCTCGCTGATTAAGATACGTTTGCTATCATCTGTAACCTCGTCAAAGTTCTACCAACTCATTTTCAGCTGGGCCCGTGAAATTTTCACCGTCTGCCGCGCACCAGGGAATGCAGATATACTGTAAGTTTTCCATCATCTGCAACGCGGCCACTTTCTGCCTATCAGTTTTCAATGGAACTTGAAAGGACGACCAATGCCGCCAACCAGGGCTAATTTTCGCCTATCTGTTTTGTTAAAGTATGACAGAAAATGGACAGATAAACAAATAAATAAATAAACAAATAATGAAACAGATAAATACACATCGGAGTCTATTATATTGTAGATTGTTGTTCTGAAATTAACAAAATGAAATACACTAGCTTCTGAGGCCAAAAATTCCTCATTGAAAAACATAAAGTATTCACAAATGTATGTCGTTTCTCAACACACTGTTCATATAAAAAACGCTCTTGAATCATTCTTCAATCTTATAAAAAAAATTGGTACTACTCATTTGAAATAACCTGAGTGAAATCGAACGAAGTTAATCCTATAATTAGCTATAGTTGGTAGATACAGTTTGATATCTAGCGTGTAAAAGACGGTCACAGTTAATTATTTTCTAACGTAGTATGTAAACATTTTCTGTGGAGCCCTAACAGAGAGACTACCATATTTCTGAAAATTATTCACCCAGCTTCCGTGATTCACGATATATTTTAATACACGAATATTGCAAAGAACGGATTCCTCATGAATTATTCAGCACTCTAATGTATTATTTGACGACTAAATCTTTCGGTATAAAGGGGTGTGTTTAATACTGAATGGTATTCGGACCCGGTATTTTACGGAAGGTATTTGCCGCTAATGGTGCGAACGGACGGTATTATTTGCAGAGCCTGCCAGGCCTAAAGGTATAGGATTCCCTTAATGTTCGGCATCCTTTCAAATAATATCAAGTGAGGTTTGCGGAACGGAAATCGATAGGATCCACTTATATTTTCGGGCTTCGTTCACCCGAGACTTCCGGCCGAGAGGATCCTGGCGCAGCCTTTGTCTGGAGTTGCCTTATTTTGAGAAGATACAACTTCATGTATAGATTAGGCATGGCTGAACTGCCGCGAGGTTATGCGATCGTGTAGCGTAAGCAAAGAGATGTGTGATCATGGTTGTTTACATTGAGGAATCGGGTTAACTTATGTTAGCTCATGGCCATGGTTGTTTACATTAAGTGATAGAATTAACTTATGTTAGCTCATGGCCATGGTTGTTTACATTAAGGAATCGAATTAACTTATGTTAGCTCATGACCATGGTTGTTTACATTAAGTGATAGGATTAACTTATGTTAGCTCATGACCATGGTTGTTTACATTAAGTGATAGGATTAACTTATGATAGCTCATGGCCATGGTTGTTTACATTAAGTGATAGGATTAACTTATGTTAGCTCATGACCATGGTTGTTTACATTAAGTGATAGGATTAACTTATGTTAGATCATGACCATGGTTGTTTACATTAAGTGATAGGATTAACTTATGTTAGCTCATGACCATGGTTGTTTACATTAAGGAATCGAATTAACTTATGTTAGCTCATGACCATGTTTGTTTACATTAAGTGATAGAATTAACTTATGTTAGCTCATGACAATGTTTGTTTACATTAAGTGATAGGATTAACTTATGTTAGCTCATGACCATGTTTGTTTACATGAAGTGATAGGATTAACTTATGTTAGCTCATGGCCATGGTTGTTTACATTAAGTGATAGGATTAACTTATGTTAGCTCATGACCATGGTTGTTTACATTAAGTGATAGGATTAACTTATGATAGCTCATGGCCATGGTTGTTTACTTTAGGCGATCGAATAAACTAATGTTAACTCATGACCATGTTTGCTTACATTAAGCGATCGCACAAACGTATGTTACCAAGCTTAGCCATAAAATTAGGAAGTGTTTACATCGCTATTGTTAGTTACCTTTGTCTATACTGCAAACATGTGTAGAAAAGAGCAGGCAAACAGAAAATGAGCAGCACTAGCAGCACATTCATTCGAAATAACCAAATCGATATTGACTTACTTTCTTAAGCCCGATTCACACCATAATTTTTTAAACTAAGTTCATACATCACATCGGTCGAATGCGTTTCTGTATCTGTTTTAATTACTGAAATATTTTCAGCTTTCTCAGTAGCAATTCACTCCTAATATAAAAAATCCGAAACATAACGACTGACACTTGTTTAGGAAACTGAGTTTGCGGGAAACATTTTAGCAATTTTTTTTAGTGTATACGTGAAGTAACTGTGTTTATATAGGGTCACCACGACATATTCGAATGTTTTAAAGTATGAACGTTGCCCCAAAACACGAACGTATTATCAGGAACCGGTCTTTACACGATTTAAGGATTCAACGACATTGTGTTTATCCTTAAACACTCGATTCTACTTGATTCCTCCACATCGATGCCTACGGATTCGGCTACTATGTATATCCGGTTGGGCAGAGAACGAAGTAAGCATTTTTAGGGTAGTACATATGTAATGAAAAGTTGGCTAATAGGCACAGTTTCTTAGCTAATGATATTTTTTTCTCTTGTTATCAATTACGGAGCTAAACTAGTTAATTGAAAAATAATTTGCGGTCACTAAATTAGTTAAGACTTCTTACATGGACGGCTGAATGACTTCGTAAAGTATCGGCGACGCTAACGTGCCATGCTGGCAGTGTAAGAACAGTATTCTCTAAATAAGTCACTATTAAGCATGCACTGGTTTATTTTACCTATAAATGCCCCTACTACAAAATAGTTAACGACAATTGATTATTTTACTACTTGATAGTAATAAGTAAATTAATGATAATGAATCAGTACTATATAATAATTCACGTCGTGTTTTTATTTATTTCTTGCTTTCTTTATTTATTTATTCATAACTATATTTATATCTTTCCTGTCACGCTCTATGGGAATAAGATAGAAGAAAATTCAGGTGCCGAAGACGGTATCTTGGATACGGAGGTCGCACTTGAGCGCTCCAGCTGAGGGACCTGAGTCTGCCTTCTGACCGTGTCTGGACATGTTCATTGTTAAACGGTGCTACGGGTGATGTCACTTCACTACGCCTCACAATATATATCCAATTTTTTTAGGCAGAATGCCAAATTTTCATTTAAGAAGTCTTCTGAACAGTAACAAGCACAGGAGACTGCGGGGATTTTCCTGAAATGCTAATTTTCTGCCGTCATTTATATATAAATAAAAACATGACGTGAATTATTATGTAGTACTGATTTGACGATATAGCTTTCTCTTCAAGTATTTCCCGGGCACTGGGCAGTAGACATCTATTTCTTCTAGCTCACTGTCTTTCTCTGAAAGTGCATATTTCGCTTCAGAGGCTGAAATTTGAGCACTTCAGTGAAGCAGAGAGTATGTATGGACGACGGTATTATGGATACGGAGCACTAACATTGCATATAAGCTGACTGGAGGGGCATTCAAATGTATTGCAATGGTTAAACGAAGACGTGCTATCAATGGAGAGATGAAGCGCCTATGGGCACAGTGACAAGAAAGACTTGAAGCAGAAGGGTTAAAGAAGGAAAATAAGCGTGAGGGGCACAATGTGGAAACGGCAAGTCAAAGAAAAGAGCAAACATATCGATTA
Organism: Parhyale hawaiensis; assembly: GCA_001587735.2. Lineage (NCBI taxonomy): Eukaryota > Metazoa > Arthropoda > Malacostraca > Amphipoda > Hyalidae > Parhyale > Parhyale hawaiensis. The sequence goes on along the minus strand of LQNS02276924.1, from coordinate 16,568,261 downwards.
CTGCGTGAACTTTTTCACGCACGGGTCCACTAGTTGGACTATATAAAGAGAACGCTATCCACAAAGGGTGAAGCTATTTCATATAATACATAGCGTTTGTTTCCTTTCCCGCAGAACTGGTCGCATGAAGAGCATGGTCGTTTTAACCGGTGGTTCTATAGTTAGCAGAATCGACTGTATCTAAAAAAATCCTTACCGGTGCCGATAAATCGTAAAGCGTGTGCATAACTTTATCGGATATGTTTCTTACTAGTTCTCAAAGCTAAAAATAACTAACAACTCATGAACTATAGCAGAGCCTATTGGAGAAGTCGTCATAGTCTTTACAAAAAGAAACTATATACACGTTACTTTCGAATAAGACACAGGTGATATCAGCTAGGGTATGTATTGGTCTTCTTCTGAAGTGAATCCCCACGTCTGCCAAACGCTTACAGTAACGTGTTTTTCTTATCATGCGTTAAAATCTACGTTACTATATGTTTGGCACCTGTTCCCAATTCAATATATTATTATGCATATTACTTAATGTTATTCGCTATGCAACTCTCCATTATGTATTTTTTTGGTTATTCGTTCAGCTTTAAAATTTACAGCACCTATGGCAATATGTGCACAGTACTCTTAACCCTATTTCTAATTGGTTTGCAATCAAATTCGCCTTGATACATTTTCCTTATAGTTCGCACCATTCAAATCTTCATCATATATAGTATTTTCTAAAATTTGTTGCCCACTTCGTAAAACATTTTCCTTTCAACTAAGTCTTTTAAGAGCTTTTCTTCCATCCAAGTCTCATTTAATCATTTTCTCTCACCCTAATATCCAGTAAGCATTTTTCTCCTATCTAAGTCTCAAGTAGGCATTTTTCTTCAATCTAAGTCTCCACTAGGCCGTTTTCTTCCATCCAAATCTCCGTTAGATATTTTTCTTACGTTGTCCCAACAACAGATCCTCATTGTACTTTCTATAATTAATTTTCTTCATCAAATTTTCTTCGTGGACAAGACCAAGAGCACTCGTAAAAAATTATTAAACCTTCAGAGCTATCATGGCGACTCTCCATAGCTTTTGCTGGCCTTTGTCTCTGAAGTTTTCCACCTTTTTGCCAGGGCTGCCAGGGATTCCCGGACCTCAATCTTCTCAGTAATAGGGCAAGTGTCCCTTTGTAATGGCGCACAAGCTGCTTGCTGGTCCGTACACAACAACAACGGACCTTCTTGCTCACGGCCAACCGAGTATTTCTTCTTTTTGCTTCTTCTATGACGGGTTAGGAGGCGAGGTTGGAGTTATTTTCTTGTGTGGATGCCATGGTTTCCTCAGTGGTATTCACGTCAAATGAAAGGCGCATTTTTTTCTTCTGTATTTTTGGAGGGGGCAAGTACATAGTAAGTGATATTTTCTGCGGATGTCAAGTTGTACACGTCAAAAGGAGGGACCACTGCCCTCATTTATTTGGATATTTAGGAGGCAATTCTTTAATGAGTAAATAATAAATATAAATTTCTAGGATTACGAAGGTTTGTGGCATTTTATCATATGAAATGAAGGGACTCTATTGCACGTAATAGTGGAACACAGTGAAATTATTTCTGACCAGCATTTATAACTATGTTACATAATGTAGTTGTGAAGGATACTATACACGTACTTTGTAGATGTCATGCTGTAAGTAACTTATGTCAAACAAGAGTACCTTTAATCGGCCTGTTTCATGGGTACACTATTAAAATTTATTTCACTCTTCCAACAGGCGCTCTAGTTGTGACTAACTCCCTTGTGCTGTGCTCACAATGGGGACATCCCGATCCCCAAGAACATCCAGCTGTTGGAAGCGCTTTTGCAGCACCGTAATTTCAGCCTCAGATCTAAGAAACACGAGAATTTTTCACTGCAGTCACAGAATTCAAAATCCGCCCAAGGCCGCCGCACAACTTTGCTCAAGGCGCAGTCAAGTGCTGACAATTAAAAGGGACGGCCCGCCAGGGAGAAGCCTTTTCTGTTGGACTGAACGACATCTTGCGGAGCATCAGCTTTAGTCATAAATTTAGCTGGAGGAAAAATTACGGCGGTACTTAAATCTCCAACAAAGAGTCGAGAGATTTTTTTTATGTGCAATTGGTTTGTAGGATTTCTCAACAGATTTTTACACACATTGCAAAGCATTTGAGTGCAGAATTCATGAATCAGTTGAACAATGTTTTGGTGCTGAATTCAGGGCTTCTACCATCTAAAATATTTGTAAAAGGAACTGAACGTCATTGCACTTGATGAGGAATTAATCTGTTTTTTTTTTAACTTCAGTACTGAATCACCTGTTTCTTATTACTTGTGGTCTTACACGTCTAAATGGATTCGTAGGGGAACTATACTACGCTGTGGAAATCGTTCCAATGAACGAAACGGTGGAATTTGCACGAATATGAGACTCGGTGTCCTAAACCGAACAGAGAATTATGGCGAACAGAACGCCGTGCTTCTACTGAAAATTAAATCTGACGCATCCCGATCTGACAAGCAATACAGCTTTCGCAGACAATTCAAACGCATGCGAGTCGATACACCAAACGGCATAGTTTTTATGGATTATTAACACTCGAGGGAAAATCACGACATAGAAGAGAAACGTAACTCGAAGAAAAAATATTCCAGATGTTACATATGACATAACTTTCAGATAATTCATACAAACGCTACTCGATGTAAAACCTTTCGAATGCACCAAACGACATAACCAGTACAGACAATTCGCAGCTCGAGGGAAAATCACATGAACCAGAAGACATAACGTTCACAGACAATTAAAAGGAAAGCAACTCGAGGGAAAACCTTTCAGATGCACCCAACAGCTTCTTGCGTCGAGTCAGCTTTAGCCATAAATTTCAGGTCCGAGGGCTTCTTGTTCTGTGTTTCAACTCAGCCCAAAAGTGCCTACCTTAGGAAAAACGCAAACGACGTGGCGGTCTTTTTTTGCGCTTGTGAAGAGTCTGCTCCTACTTCTTCTTGGTAGTCTTCTTTGTTTCTGACTAACTCTATATTTTCTCCTAAACAGATTCTTGTAGAACTCTTCTCTACGACACTTGAGGAGGAGGTGGAGGAGGTAGAAAAAAAAACGTCGCCAGAATCTGACGGTTAGTTTTTGGTGGGGCGGTCGGGCCCCCATAACAATCCCGGTGCCGTTCCGAGCTCTCGTTGCTGGAAATTGCTTCGTGGCAGCAACGCCTGGTGCGGAACTTCGCTTTTTCTTTATTATACACACGCCATAATGCAGCAGTTGTGTTTTAACGCGAATACCTCTGGCGCTTAAAAAGAAATGAAAGGCGGCAGCCATTAAGCAAATTTCCAGTACGTGGAGCAGATGAACGGCACATATTGCTGTTTGGAAATAGATGTGGGCCATGGTTTTGAAATGGGTACTTGAAACGGGTACTGCCCTGCAGTCTTTTGGAGCGACTGTCAATTCGTTTTGAAAAGCCTACTGTACTGCATATTCTTCATATTAAGAAATAGATGGTCATAGCTTAGCAATGGGTAGCGAGTTGCAAACGAGTATTGCGCAGCAGCTCTTAAAACATGTAGTGTCTGCTTTTGAAACAGATGAGGGCAATCATTTTCGCCTCATTACGTCGCTTACAGTTTATGGTCAACCCTCTCTATTGTAAATAACAGCACCTGAATAAGTCAAATGCATTATTCACGGAACATGCACAGATGATATGATCAGTTGTTAAATGTAACGGTGTAAAAAAATTTTGTCAATGTACTTTTTAAGTATTTTGTTTATTCATTTTTGTTAATAGTGCAACTTCTTATCGCAATTAATTATTACATAGACATTCTGTAAAAGTGCAACTGATTTCTCCCAATCGCGCATTGCAGGCACATTCATGCTCTAAATCCCGAAATCGTACATTGTAGATTCATGTTATCCATTTTGCAATGGCAATACCCAAGACTCATACTGCAAAGTTACAATCGTGTTCATGCGAACTTGAAAAAATATTGCAATCGTGCTTTTCCTGCACGTTTGTGCCTATAACAAATTTAACAATCGTGTTTCCCACGCTTGATGTATAATAGTTACAACCGACGTGTTGCCCCATGCACATTTGTACTGTACATAAAATGGTAAGGAAGCCTGACTGTTAAATTTACAATACTCGTATATTAATAATTTGATAGTAGGATATCTCTAGCATATTTGTATAATATATAAATTTACCATTCGTGTTATAAATTTTCACTACGGTTGCATTTCTCACACAAATTTATGTTTTCTTTTTCTAGTTGCCGAAAGTTTGGGTTAAAATTTCATGAAAGTGTTGCTATGTTAGCAGAAGCCCTCACGGGAAGCTGGCCACTTTGTTGTCCTCTACAAAGCCTTTGGCAAAACACACGAAGCCGAGGCACTCCAGTCGAAAACGTAAATGCCGTTCGGATCCTTAGCGAGCGTCGAGTTATAGGCTTGACTTCTACGTTATACGATGCGGTATAGTGACTGCGAGTGGGGACGCGCTATAGCACCGTGACTGCGACTGGGGCCGCGTTATAACACAGTGACTGCGAGTGGGGATGCATTATAACAGTAACTGGGGACGCGTTATAACAGTTACTGTGACTGGGAACGCCTTAGACCAGTGACTGGGGACGCGTTATAGCAGTTACTGTGACTGGGAACGTTTTATAGAACAGTGACTGGGCAGGCGTTATAACAGTTACTCTGACTAGGAACGCGTTACAACAGTGACTGGGGAGGCGTTACAACTGTGATTGGGAAGGCTTTATAGCAGTTACTGTGACTGGGAACGCGTTATAACTGTGACTGGGGAGGCGTTGTAACAGTTACTGCGACTGGGAACGCGCTATAACGGTGACTGGGGAGGCTTTATAACAGTGACTGCGACTGGGGATACATTATAAGACAGTGACTGCGAGTGGGGATGCATTATAACAGTGACTGGGGAGGTGTTATAGCAGTTACTATGACTGGGAGCGCGTTATAACAGTGATTGAGGTGGCGTTATAACAGTTACTGTGACTGGGAGCGCTTTATAACAGTGAGTAGGGAGGCGTTATAACAGTCACTGTGACTGTGAGCGCATTATGACAGTGACTGGGGAGGCGTTAAAACAGTTGCTGTAACTTGGAACGCGTTAGAAGAGTGACTAGGGAGGCGTTATAACAGTTACTGTGACAGGGAATGCGTTCTAATAGTGACTGGGGAGGCGTTATAACAGTCACTGTGACTTTGAACGCGTTATAACGGTGACTGGGAGGCGTTATAACAGTCACTTTTACTGTGAACGCGTTATAATAATAATTAGCTTTTATTAAGAACACAATGGGTTCACAGTGGGGAGGTGTTATAATACGTACTGTGACTGGGAACACGTTATAACAGTGACTGGGGAGGCGTTTTAACTGTCACTTTGACTGCGAACGCGTTATAACAGTGACTGGGGGAGGCGTTATAACAGTTACTGTGACTGAGAACGCGTTATAACAGTGACTGGGGAGGCGTTATNGGAACGCGTTATAACAGTGACTGGGGAGGCGTTATAACAGTTACTATGACTGGGAACGCACTATAACAGTGAGTGATGAGGAGTTATAACAGCTACTGTGACTGGAAGCGCGTTATAACAGTGACTGGGGAGGCATTATAACTGTTACTAAGACTGGGAACGCATTTTAACAGTGAGAGGGGAGGAGTTATAACAGATACCGTGACTGGAAGCGCGTCATAACAGTGACTGGGGAGGCGTTATAACAGTTACTGTGACTGAAAACGCTTTATAACAGTGACTGGCGAGGCGTTATAACTGTCACTTTGACTGGGAACGCGTTATAACAGTGACTGAGGAGGCGTATAACAGTCACTGTGAATGGGAATACATTATAACAGTGACTGGGGAGGCGTTATAACAGTTACTGTGACTGAGAACGCATTATAACAGTGAGTGGTGAGGCGTTATAACAGTTACTGTGACTGGAAGCGCGTTATAACAGTGACTGGGAACGCGGTATAACAGTGACTGGGGAGGCGTTATAACAGTCACTTTGACTGGGAACGCGTTATAACAGTGACTGGGGAGGCGTTATAACAGTTACTATGACTGGGAACGCACTATAACAGTGAGTGGGGAGGCGTTATAACAGTTACTGTGATTGGAAGCGCGTTATAACAGTGACTAGGGAGGCATTATAACAGTTACTGTGACTGGAAGCGCGTTATAACAGTGACTGGAGAGGCGTTATAACAGTTACTGTGACTAGAAGCGCGTTATAACAGTGACCGGGGAGGCGTTATAACTGTCACTTTGACTGGGAACGCGTTATAACAGTGACTGGGTAGGCATTATAACAGTTACTGTGACTGAGAACGCATTACAACAGTGAGTGGGGAGGCGTTATAACAGTTACTGTGACTGGAAGCGCGTTATAACAGTGTATAACAGTGACTGGGGAGGCGTTGTAACCGAGTTCGTGACTTCGGACACATTATAACAATGAGTGGAACTCAGGACGCTTTATAACAGGGAATGTGACTGGGGACGCGTTATTATGACTCAGTCGGGGACATGCAACAGTGTCTCTGGGGACGCGTTATTATGACTCAGTCGGGGACATGCAACAGTGTCTCTGGGGACGCGTTATTATGACTCAGTCGGGGACATGCAACAGTGACTCTGGGGACGCGTGCAAGTGACTACGCCTATCACGCGGCGTTAAAGACCCTAACAGAATCCTCGGTCGTCGCAGACATTGATATTGAAAAAACTTTTGGGGCGGCCAAATATTTTGTGAGGAGATGCATATTCAGACTTGATATCACCGACTTGGAAGTATGTACGTCACACTCTTAGAAATAATTATATTTCAGTTTGACAACGTTCGAATCCAGTCCATAATTCATGTCTCCGTCATATGTACCCGCATGTACCAGTTGGACGACGTTTCAGTTCACTCTTTTATTCATATCACCCTCACTTTCATTATTAAAATAGTAAAACAACATTTTAACTTTCCCAAATATTATATGTATGCATAGCTTTGTCTGGAACGTTTCATTTCTTCTCTGGTTTCATTCCATGTAGGTAGGTGACATTATTTTAATTTGGGGCTGTGAACCATCCAGTCCTCATCCGTAAGCGCAAAAACACCTTTGTCGGGTTCCTAATCCGTCTTGTCCCTGATCTCAGCCTCAAAGGTACAAGCGCGAGCATCTCATTTAGGCAACGTTCTCTTCCTTCTATTCATTATCTTACCTTCGTACCTTCAAATAATAGTATCTTTTTCATTAAATGTTCCAGTCTGGCTCATTAATATTTTTCCCATGTGCATTACCAATGAATACTAGCATCTCGTTCAGACACCGTTCCAGTCCATCCACTTATTTTGTCCCTTACCCTCTTAGCGAATAAATTGGAGCACTTCATTCAGACCACATTCTTATTCACCCATTCTTTGAACCTACCATCTGAACGTAGAAAAATCACCAGCTTTAAAGTCCATCATTCAAATGATCATGAACTCTAATCTTACGACTACGAGCACATCGTTCAGCTAGAGAACTTTCCAATCCGTCCCTCTATTCACGGTGCGAATAAGAGAGTCCCCTTTAAATTATGAGGTCAAGAACCAGTCATCTTACTCTCGCATGCACGCTCGTCTTGGCTACGGTTCAATGCTCGCTGGCAAACAGCGAGATGTGTCGAGTTATATTCCGGAGAGCGCAAGTGCTGGCAGGCGCTCGCGTTCGGTGTGCCTTCTTCAAAGAAAGTGACGGTAATTTCATCGAGCGTTTCCTCGCACTTATATTGCGATGCCAGCGCTGCTCCACCCGAACTCAGAGACAAGTCACGCTATGGAATTGTGCGGCATAGTGGCTTTCTTCGAGCTGCTTGGGATTTGTCAAGGTGAAAAGGCAATATAATAAGCTTGGAGATTATTTGCTACTGCCTTTTTCTTTTTGGTGGCTAATGGCGACCCAACAGAAGAAATCAAACATCGTGACTCGACACACGTGAAGCGATGTGGAGGACGTCATTTAGACTTCGTCCGAAGACTCACAAGGTAGGCTACACTAGGTAAGGTACACAAGGTAAGGTACACAAGGTAGGGTACACAAGGTAAGGTATACAAGGTAAGGTACACAAGGTAAGGTACACAAGGTAAGCTACACAAGGCAAGGTACACTAGGTTAGGTACACAAGGTAAGGTACACAAGGTAAGCTACACAAGGTCAGGTATACACAAGGTAAGGTAACAAAATTTGGAATTGCATTCAGCTTAAAAATGCACGCGCTTGGGAGCCCATTCATGCAAGAAGATTTGAGTGCTGGGAACTGGCGTGCGAACGAAAAGACAACTTGAGAGAGTGCTAATAGACAAAACTTGATTTTTTATGATTGAAGATTTACTCGTACTGGGAGTTGGCGTGTCTTCTCAACAAAACAAAAAAACTTGCTATTGGACCCAGTATGTACTCCTCGTAAATGGTAAATCTACCACTTTTTCATAATAATTCTGCAGAAACGCAGAGTAAAAACAAAAGAGAGGTGGTATATGATAAGAAATTATATTAAAACAAATGTAAACAGCAAAAGACAACAACATTGTGTATTTTTTCATTGACTACTCTGTAAGACACTTATATCCCCACAAAACTCCCAAAAAAGCACGACAACGAACATTCTCCCATAAACAGAATTAGCTTTTACCGCTGTCAATTCGCATAGGAGAGAATTCTGCATGCGATGAACTCGCATGTAACGACAACAAGGTGTTTTCGTAACAAAATTCAACTGGGCATCATTCTCAAGCGAGAAATTATTGTAACGCGTTAATAAATTTATAATTCAAGCAATACAGATATCTATATACTGTATAGATTCTTGTGTATATTGGCAGCAACTCATTATTGAATGCATGTTTCGTTAGAACGAAGATGACACCTTTCCTTTGTAAGCTTAACCTATGCTTTCTCTTAGACTCAATAATTTCTCTAAGCATCTTCACCAGATGTTCGGAGGACTGTGAATGATAACCAGTTGGATATGATAAAATACATACATTGTTATAAAAGGCAACGTTTCGAGCCAGCTCTACTCATAATCAAGCTTTGTTAAAAAATGGTTACTTGGTTAAGATCCGGCGCATCACCATCATGGGCATTACTGCCCATTTAAAAAAGAAAATTATGGTCATACTCCTCAGCGGCCTATACTAATACAGTGGAGTTAGAGAACGGGGAGTTTCTCAAGAAAATCGTAACATTAGTGGCAGACTAAAGAAAATAATGGCTTTGCTAACTCACTACCTATTACTCGTACAAAATATACCATCTACATCTAAACCAGGCCGTGAACACCGAGAACTGAAGAAGAGACTGAAAATTTGAAATTTATTTACCTATAGCGTAAGCTTACAAAAGAAAGGTATCATCTTCGTTTCATCGAAACTTGCCTTAATAAATATATATATATATATAGGTATATATATATATATATATTAGTGTAGGTGGGCAGCAGGTTATTGATTAAACAAGTTTCGTTGAACGAAAGAAGACACTTAAGTTTAATTTGCTTTCTTTCCAATCGTTCCAATTGTCGGAAGCTAAGTTTTAGTTCTTCAGGTGACGTTCTTAAAGCAGTAAAAAAGACCACCACTTGGCTAAAGTGGTTTTAATAAAAGCTGCCATAATAGCGACGTTTCGGGAGTACAACGCCCATAGTCACGCAAAATTTAGAAATGGCTTTGGCCAGGTAGCGCGCGCGGCTTTATACCTGTCGGTTGAGTTGCCAAGTACTAATTTACATAATTTCAGTATCGCTGGTAAAACTGTTCTAAAATATGACATGTTGGCAACTTCATTAAATGAGCATTGTCATTAAAGCTGGAAAGTGAATTTTAACAATTTCTCAATGGAAATGTGATATACTCGGCCTAAAAGGCCGGCCTTGTTTTAGCGTAAAGAACTGTTTTTAGACCTTTTGTTATGTCCACTTAGTACAAATTGGCAACCAAGAACAAAGTAGTAATTAATTAATATTTTAGCGCAAAGAACTGCACCATGACTTTTAATATTTTTTCTTCCTTTTTTCTTTTTGTTCTCTCATTTCATTTTTACCCATCAGATATGTATCCTGCATCCTTTTACTTAAATACCAAAGTCGTGTATCTTAGATCACTCCCAACAATGTTACCTGTTACAATTTTAATTTTCCCCCGTAAATATACGAACTTTAGGGCAGAGTGTATCACATTTTAATTGAAAAATTGTTAAAATGCACGTTCCAGCTTTAATAACAATGCTCATTTAATGAAGTTGCCAACATTTCACATTTTAGAGCAGTTTTACCAGCGATACTAATATTATGTAAATTAGTACTTGGCAACTCAACCGACAGGTATAAAGCCGCGCGCGCTACCTGGCCAAAGCCATTTCTAAATTTTGCGTGACTATGGGCGTTGTACTCCCGAAACGTCGCTATTATG
>LQNS02276924.1:16536414-16557137 GCA_001587735.2 Parhyale hawaiensis | reverse complement strand
GAAATAACGGCGGGACAAACTTAACTCTTTTATCTCCTTGAAACCCTAAAGCTCATTTTGAGAATTGTCAGTTTACTTTGAAATCTTGCGTGTTCCTCATGTATTTCTGAAAGTTTTCCTTAACCTCTTACGCAATAACCCTGAGATAATCCCTCTTGAGGTATAGGAGCGCTAGAACTGCTCTGTAATGACGGTAGTTTGAAGTTTGCGACAAGGAGGAGTAATTGGGACACAGAACCATAGCTGTAGGTCCCGAAGTAATAATGTACCTAGAAGTAATTGGGATGGGCAATTCTTCTAGAAAGAGTCGGTGTAATCCATGCAGCAATACTTAATGGCAAGGATCAGTTTACTTAGCCCAGCCAGCGTAATAAATGAAGCTAAACATTACTGGTAAGGATCAAATTACTTAAAGCACTCAGCGTAATAAAAGAAGATAGACTTCACTGGCAAGGATTAATTATGGGAATTACCAACTTGCCGAACTAACTCTATTTCCGAACAAACAATTATATTTCATGGATGAAAATTATAATTCCATCAAATAATAACTGATTGTTCGAAAATAGAGTTGGTTCGGCAATTGGGTACTTACCCCAACTTAGTGCAGACAGCACAATAAATAGAGCTAGAAGGAGTCGAGGAGCCACAGTAGCAGTACGTACTGTCAACTGGGGAATCTACAGGCACTGGTGTTTAGGCTGTAGACAGATTCACACTATGCACCAGACGAGTACGCGGCTGCAGCCGACAAGAGCTTATTACAGCTGCGGCTTCAGAGATGGCAGCTCATGCGACAACTGTGACTTCCCCTACCTTTTCAATTTATGGTTAGGGTCGGTATCCCCGCAACTGAGTGAAAATGCTAGAAACACTGATGCCGCAGAGTATCACAAGAATTAACCCGTCTGGAGGGGTTGTAAACTGGGAAACTACAGCATGCAGGCACACCACTCTGCTGTATCTCATCATTGAGGAAGTCATCTACGAGTACAACACTTGAATGAAGCTACGAACGCAATACATGAAAGAATTCATTATATGGGGAAATAGTGTACACAGCTACTTTTAACTAAGCAGTGTTGCCACATTTTACGCAATAGTGTAGCCCAGTTTCACAAATAATTTTTACCACATCCAACAGAGTAATCTAGTATTTCTAACATAGCAATGTTGCCCACTCTATAGCACAATACAGTAGCATTTCTAGTTTCACAATGTTGCTACATGTAACACAACGCAATAGTATTCTAACATGGCAATGTTGCATCATGAACCAAACTATCGCCGAGCTTCTGATTGAGTTACTCTGTGTTGCCACATATAACATTGGCCGTTCAGCTTTGCTAACAGAACTCTGTTGCCTTACTTAGCGCAGCACAATCACATTTCTGGCATGCCAGTGCTGCAATATCTAACATTACAGTGGTGGTTGATTTATGTTGTTTATGTTGCCTCAATCATTTCTAGAAGTCAGCTGTTCTATTCCAAGGCCAGGAAAAAGTTTGGTGGAGCGCCAGCATTTCAGTCATTGATATCTTACTTGGAGGGAAGAGGGTACTCATATTACGGCCGGGGAATAGTTGCCGTACCAATATTATTATTGTCTTGAAATGGCGTATCAAATATTGAAGAATACGATGAGAAGCACGCTAAGTAGAAATTTGGTAACCCACGACGTACGTTTTGCTGTCCTCAACTCATCAGGCGGGAGGATCAAAGTTGGTCGAAATTGAAAACGTTATATTTTGCAAAAATTTAGGCAGGTTAATACAGTAAGATGTAGCTGTGATACCGAATTTTCCAAAACTTTAAATACAATTTTCTAACTAGAAATGTTTCGTAAATTTTGGAACATTGTCTGCTGCGTCGACTTCAACTCCAATACTGGTGCACCGTGGCGACAGGAACCTCCTGTACAAGGGCTTCAAAGGTTGGCACATCTGCACTGTAGACGGCAACAACACAACACACAACGAATATTAAACTTTGACGAGAGCATCCAGTTGTTTAAAAGAGATAGTAGGCCTGCACCCGTATTGGATTTGGAGTCGACGCAACGGACTATATTCCAAAATTTAAGAAATATTTCTAGGTAGAAAATTGTATTTAAAGCTTTGGAAAATTCGGTATCACAGCTTCATCTTACTGTGTTAACCTGCCTAAATTTCTGCAAAATCTAACGTTTTCAATTTCGACTAACTTCGATCCTCCCACCTGATGAGCTGATGGACAGCGAAACGTACGTCGTGGGTGACCGAATTTCTACTTGATGCTTCTCATCGTATTTTTCAGTATTATTACCTCCGCCAAGGAGGCTATGTTTTCGTCGTGTTTGTCTGTCTGTCTCTTTGTCTGTTTTTGTTTCTCTGTTTGTTTGTCTGTCACCAAGATAACTCAAAAAGTTATGAACCGATTTGGATGAAATTTACAGGGATCGTTAGGTATGTTAGGAGGAACAGATGATTAACTTTTGGTGAAGATATGTCCATCTGTTTGTTTGTTTGTCTGCGTCATTTTTCTCGATGCGTAACTCAAAAAGTTATGAATGGATTTTGATGAAATTAACATGAGTTGTTAGGTATATAACAAAGAGTAGATTACCAAATTTTGATAATGATCCGTTTGTTCGTTCGTTCGTTTGTCACTGTTTTTAATTTTATGCTTGTTAGCACANGATTAGATTTTGGAGTTTATGCAAAGAAAATTATGGTTTCAGAGCCAATTTGAATTTTTGCTACCGTTGGCTCACTTGGCGGAGGTATGCGCTCTCAGAGTGCTCTAGTTATTATTGTTATCAAAACTTCATGCCCGGGCCACCACAAACAGGTAACACAACCCAAACGAAGCACATTGCAACACCGGGAGGCCCGAAACCCTGCTAAAGGAAACTGGACAAAAAGACATTGACAGCTGTCTTAAACGCCGCCGGGCCAACACGACCGAAAGCCGATGACGGCATGGAATTTCAAACCCCAACAGACCAGGTTACGAATCACCGGCTGAACTGATTAGTTGGACATCTAACATCCTCCAACATTAAAGTGTGCGTACCAACTGCAGCACGTGTTTCTCTTCTAAACACCTTAAGTGCAGGGACAGACGAATACAACCAATGCCTCTCATTGTTGTACCCCTTATAAAACATACAGAGTTCGGCAACCCTTTTCCTGTGAGACAGGTTCACCATATCATTACCCGCGCACAGCCTACTGGCTGAACTAACAAGTTGGTCCAACAGACGCAAGTGACTGTCAGCAGCTGAAGCCCAGACCGGTGAGCAATACTCTAACACAGGTAGCAAAAAGGCATAAAAGCATCTGCGGACAACCCCACTGTCATCAAACACAGAATTCACCTTACGCAAAAGCCCAATCTTACTGGAAGCACGTGACACCAGCCGACTAATATGCGGCTCAAATGTAATCTTTTCATCAAAAACAACACAAAGAATCTCCAAGGAGGCAGACTCCTGAAGCAAGGTGTCGGCTATCTCCAGATTTGGATGCTGCGGTGCAAGGGTTCGAGATCGATTGATAATTATCGACTTGGTCTTACTGCATTCAGCTTCATACTCCAGGCCGAACACCAGGCACTAATGTGGGACAAATCCCTATTCAGAGGCTTGCCGATAGCATTACGCATGCGTGGTGTAGGTATCACTGCTATCAAAGTGGAATCATCGGCATAGTTGATCATTGTGTTTTCCAGCAAAGAGAACATATCACTAGTATATAGAACGAACAACAGCGGGCCAAGTACGCTCCCTTAGGGAGACCAGACTCCAACGCGACAGGGGCGCTTAAAACGCCGTCAACAGCCACACTCTGCATTCGCTCAGAAACGAACTCGCGAATGATTGACAGAACCTTACCACACACATTTAAAGACTCAAGCTTGTGCAATAAACCTTTGTGGTTGACCCTGTCAAACGCCGCGCTAAAGTCCAACTGTACAAGGCGTGCCTCAGACCCACAATCCAGCGCAGACTGTAAATGGTGCGACTGAGATATCAATGCGTCACAACAACCTGAGCCAGTTCTGTACGCAAACTGACCGGCAGACAGCAAACCCGTAACGTCCGCAAAACGGCAAAGATTATAAGCTACCAATTTCTCAAACACCTTCGACAAAATGGGCGTCAGCGTAATGGGTCGGTAGTTGGCTACATGGGGCGGCAACAGTGGACCTTTGGGAATAGAAGTAATGTTACCAGTACGCCAACAACGAGGGAAATTTCCTTCCGTATAACGCGCTGGAAGATCACTGCTGGCTTAGGGGCAAGAACGCCAGCAAGCTGCTTATAAATCAGAGGAAACATGCCCAGCGGGTCCACACTTTCATAACGATCAAGGCCATCAAGCAGCACCTTGATTGTAGCAGTTCTGAACGCCAAAGAAGTTAAACGAGGTTCAGGGAGATATCCATGGGGTAATGACAACACATCTCTGCTCTGCTTTCCGTCAAAGTGAGCCCACAAGAGCTCCGCCCTAGCCAAGGGATCAGCAATGATACCTTCACCGTGACCAACAAGGGGCGGATACGAAGGTTCAGCCCAAAAAACTGAACTCTTTAGCTCACTCCACCAACGATGTGGATGGTCAATACTCAACAACGACTCCCTGGAACACTGCCTCTGACGATGCTGTGCCCTCTCATAAACACGCTTAGCCTCGGCCATGCAATCAACATAGGTCAGCCACAACATGCGGCCACGCGAACGCCGCCACGACCGATAAGTAGCTTGTTTAGTTTCGAAAGCTAACCGACATTGGTCGTCAAACCATGGTTTGTCCCGAGACCTCACAAGAATAGTCCTCTTCGGGACAAACGTTTACAAAACAAACACAGTCAACTCATTAAGCACAGAGATAGCATCGTCACTGCGGATAATCTGGCGCCAAGGTAACGCACTTACTGCTTCAGTAATAGCCTCCCAGTTAGCCCTGCAGTTAACAAACACCACTCTCATGGTGTCTACCGCAGGAACCATCTAATTCAGGTCCAGGGACATAACAAGGTGTGAATGGTCAGCAGTATCAATGGAAGGGGGGGCAACATACACAGTCATCAAGTCCGGGACATCAGTCATAACAAGGTCGAGACAGTTACCAGCATCAAGCGTGGACCCACGAACTAACTGCACACAACTAGATGAGGCGCAAAAGTCCAACGCAGCCAAACCATGACCATCAGTCGGTGACACAGATCTCAACCAGTAACTGCGGTGTGCTTTGACATCTCCCACAAAAACAAATGCTGATTTCGGATGCGTGCTCTGGATCGAGGCCATCGCCGTCAGCAAACAGTCATACAGAGAATCATCAGTTGTGGGGCTCCGATATATGTAGAATAAATAAAAATTATTAAGACGGCCACACACCCTCACAACGACGAACTCATGACAGGCACATTATTGCACTGGTTGCCGGTACGCGCAGAAACCTTTCCGCATATAGATGGCCATGCCCCGGAATCCAGGCCCCGATCCCCATGGCCTGCGAAAAGGGGATTGAAAACCTACCAAGGCAAGCTCCGTATCGTGCCCACGACTCATCACCAACATCTCGGAGCAGCACAAGACATCAACACCACGGGACACAAAGCCAAGCTCCACGAGGTTCGCATGCAGTCCTCTGATACTGCAATAAAGGACATTACACCTCCTAGCCTGACCCGGTCCCGGGTAACTGTCCAGGTCACCAGAAAGCAAGAAAGAAGCGAAGATAAAAGCGAAAATACACAGAAATGTACAGAAAAATACAGAAGTAAACAGAAATTTACAGAAATATACAGCTATATACATAGTGAAAGAAAGAAATCCCATACACTGAAGAAAGTAGAGGCAGAAGTCCGGTCTGCTCATCTGAGCTGCGTACCAAAGTAAGGCTAACACAACCCCCAGGCTCGCCAGGTTATGGCGGACGACAGTCACGGTGGACATGTGGGATTGTGGGTGCCTCCACCAACCTCCCATGGCTGTGCCGCTCACAGTACGGGATTAGCACAGACGAAGAGGAAAAAAGCAAAAAGTAGAAGAAAGGATAACAATAAAAAGAGAAGAAAGGAGAAAAGAGAACCTCGATTGTGCCTTCGAGAGGTAGGGAGAGGAGCTGACTGTGAAATGCCGGACACACGGCTATGGCAACAGCCAGGTGACCTCCTCTCTGGTTGCCGTTGGCTCCATGGAGCTCATCCGCCTTTCATACGCATTTCCTCACATGCGCGTTCCCACAACGCCACCGTCTCCAGGCTCATACGCCTGCCGAGCAGCAGCCGGTGGCCAAAGAGAAGGGATTCAAGTTTAGTCGCTTGGTATCGACCCTGCATTGGTCGCCTCCTACGCCACGTGCAGGACGGGTGTAGAATTCTAAAGCCGCCACTGCAGGGCAGATCTTCCGTCTATGATGCGAGTTTAGACACTCTATTGTCGACTGCAGCCGTACACTTGTTTGCAGGGGCCTAAGGGGGAATGCAGCTGCAATACGAAGCAATGCATATGTGGATTTCTTAAATGAGANCTAAAGCCCCCACTCCAGGGTAGATCTTCCGTCTATGATGCGAGTTTAGACACTCTATTGTCGACTGCAGCCGTACACTTGTTTGCAGGGGCCTAAGGGGGAATGCAGCTGCAATACGAAGCAATGCATATGTGGATTTCTTAATTGAGAGAGGAGGGAAGGTCAAGGCGAAATTACCTCTATGTCTAGCAGATCAAGATGACCATATACTGTATACCAGAGTAGTGTTGCCATAGTTTATAAAAACGGTGTTGCCATTCAAACTTCGTCACATTTCAGCGCAACATTGTCACATTTAACAGAACAGTGATGCCATATTCCACAGAACAGTGTTGCCATCTCCTAACTGGGGACAGCCACATTTCGCGCTACGTTATCACATTAAATGGAGCAGTGTTGCCACATGAAACAAAACAATGTAGCCATTTTGTAACAGAGGCCGTGCTACTACATTTAACAGCAGTGTTGCAGCTGTAGTTGGGCGAAGTGCTCCGTTCAGCGTGAAAGACCCTCGAGGGTTCAATAAAACGCGCCAATTGGAGAATTTTAGATGCTTTCCCTAAGGCGCTGTAGCAATTACCGTTAAAACGCTAACTAATTTAGCAGTAAAACGGCAGACTTTAGGTTTTCGTAGGAATAACATTGCTTGAACCGTAGAGAAAACTAGACAGCTTGTGATGCATTTCAACCCTTTGAAGTTTTCCTTCATGATGTATACCATAATAACGGCGCAAGTAAAGTAAGTCTGGATTATATACACAGTGCATTCTCGAATGATGTGAATACGAGAACATTATGACGTGATGCTTATTATAATAAAACGTTGCTCGTGGAGTAAACCTTGAATTACACAATACATTATCAGACGGGTAAAATAAGTTCCTGAGCACAGATTTACAAGCTACTAAAAAACGATTATACATGTACGAGATTACAAATCTTTTTCTGAGGTACTTAGTTGATTGAAAACGTTTCACAGAATATTCACTAAAATAGAGCGACAGTAAAGAGATAAGAAGCTGAAAACTTGAAAACCGCTTAATACAAGCAACGAAATTATGGCACCCATAAGGGAAAATAATTAGTAAGTAAGCTAAGCAGTATTTGCTTGCGTGGTAACTGACGGTAGCTGACTTGCTTTGAAAACTGTTGGATTTTTGTAATCTCGGTTAGTCTGTCACTATCAAAATGCACAGTCCAGCATAAATAGAGTGCTTGCCTGAAGCGTACTTGTTTGACACAATCAACGCACATATCAACGTAGTAGTAAGTGGAGTATTTGCAATGCAATTGCAGTGAGAGTCATCAAATTAAGGAATGTATCAGCAACATTAACGCTCAACATCGGGGCTTGTAAAATAAGAAAACTTACTGAATTATAGGAAAAAAAATTCAGTGACGCCATTTTTTGGTATTTTGAAAATATTTTGCACCGATACAACAATGACGTACTGTTCGGTGCGTTTGTTAAAAAGAGATATTTAGAATGAGATACAATATGTTTAGCCTGTGAGGTAGTACTTGACACCATACAAAGGCTACAGTATATTCTTAACTGCTGTATTTTGAAATAATTTTCTGGTTATGAGATCCTTCGCTCGCTTTTCCGGTTTGGTAATACGATTTTTGAAAAAAATAATGATCAGCACTATATGGAGGACGGATATATGGTGATATATGTTTTTTTAAAAGTCTGAATTTAAAGTTGAGCGTCGTAGAAATATATATACTTGAAGTTGAGCGAGAGGACTTCACGTATTAGCATGAACAAACGCATACGGTCCATTCATTGCTTTAATGCAACCGGTGCAGAGCAATTGGCGTAATCGGCACAGGCTTAATGTCGTGAAAAGCAAATGTTATTGCACCGAATAAGATATTACCAATAACAGGTAACTTATCACTGCCTTTCTTGACTCGGTCTGCTGTGTATATCAGTGTCGAATTGCTTTGGCTGTTATGCATCTACATAACATTGCCTATATTGGCAAGCTTTGTCGTGTTTCATTGGCTGCTGTAGGCTGTAACTGTATTAAAAACTGAAACCTTCATACAGTGGAGAGCCACTTTATATGTATATCTGTCTACCTGTAGAGCCACGAAACTGAATAGGGTTAATTGCTCCAGCTACGAATTCTGCTGTTTTGTTTACGTTGCAATCAACGAATCGAGGAAAGTTATAAGTGCTGTTGATTTAGAAACAGCTAAAATAATTTGAATTCGAAGTTAGCTTGCGATCGATTAGAAACGCACTCTGGCTAGATGATGACGCCCTGAAAAACACATACGATCTACTCTTACTCACCGGAATAGGCTGTTGCGGTGCTACGCCTCTCATCAAGATACATAGACAGATGTATGAAGAAAGTATTTAGAAAGGGGAAAATATACATATAGACTAGAGCACTCTTGGAGGGCGAATACCTCCGCCAAGCAAGGCAATCTGATCGAAGAAATAAATCGGTCCTGAAAGGAGGATTTTCTTTTTATCAATACCGAAACTGATCTTATGCGCTTTTTGTGTCGAGCAGATACTGCATTTATTTGAAATTATTTGACTAAACATGTCCCCCGCGATGGAAGGTATCGCAGGCATACGTTGGATCTTAGGAAAGTTACGAAAAAGAGGCGAACGATGAGGAATTCAACTGGGTAAGCATATCAAATGCATGGGTCTGCACTCGGTTCTGCGATGAGTGAGGAATGACGATAATTAGGAGTCATTTTCAACTCTCACTCTATGAGGGTAAGTGCACCTTCTAAGCCGGGTGGCAGACAATGAAATTCCAACTGGAAATTAATCCTAAACTCAATGCCCTTCCATCGGTCTAGGATAAACTTTCAGCAAAAGGACCACGTGTATTTCATATGCCACAGATACCTAGCTTTCAAATTTTCCTCAGTGCAGCATATATTCAACGTTTAATAATTTCCAGGAGTGCAAAAAAGACGTAGTAATCAAATTCCAGAAGACCTTCGAACTTCTATCAGTCTCAATACAACTGCTGAAGAAAACTGTATAGCTTTCGTTCGTAGCTGCGTGTGAAGCACCAAGAGTTTAAGATCATTCCAGGACGGTTTGTGCAAGCGTCTCGCGTGTAGCTCACTCGTAGGAATAGCATTAGATGTTGCAACATTCGCGAGACGTTCCTCAATCTCCTACGCTGACACGCCTTCTTTCTTTCCCTTCCTTCCAATGAATAAAATTGTATCCCACAATGAAGATCAGCGAGAATGGAAATGATCCCCTTTGATGGGCAGTTTTCTGTCACTCTAAAGGCAGGCAATTAGGCAGATAACTTTTTGCTTGTGGCTTCCCAGCTTTCAATTGAGACTTTTGCGCCTGGAACATAATACGAGCCAGGGGCTCTTCTTCTCTTCTTTCTTTCCAGCTGGTCTCATCGTCCTTTACACTGACGATTTTGTGCGACAGTGGGTCTTTATTATTAGGACGATGCAGTATTTATAACTGTGTTGGGTATTGGAACGCTCACCGGGAATACCGTACAAAGTGTTGGTACTTCTTAGTGAACACTTGGAATCGTGTGCTCATGAAAATTGCAGCAGCACAGACAATCAGCACGTTCAAAAATTTTTGGACAAATACTCTGAGTAACACCCTTCACCACATAACCCTTTTGCCGTGACTCACAAACTGCTAACGTTAATGCTTTACAGGCCGCTTTATGTCGAGTTGCATTCCTAATCAACTTAATGTCTCACAGATTTCATCTATGTACCGCAACTGATCATACTGGCACAGTTAACCCTTTGGGTGTTTTTTCCTTAGATAGATAACCGATATTCTTCACTGACTATAGCGATCATTGCTCGCAGAAGGCTGCAGCCTGGGCCTTCTCTCCTCTCACGGAATGGGCTCTTTGCCCGTAAATTACTAGATAACTAATCTATTTATTTCGTAAAGCGCCGAGCCAGTGTGTCATAATCAGTGATATATATAGTAGTAATGAGTGGCAGTAGTACGTGGGCATTGACTGGGATGTGCCAGATACAGCGCTTACTTTGCACTGTTGTAGATCAGCATTCTAATTTTTGACCTGCCTGTTTGAAACGCAGGTGAATGATTGAGGGCTTGGGTTACTGAGTCAGCAGTCCGGCGCTCAGACGCTATTGCGGGGGTACTGACCTTAATTAAAACTGGAGATATTTTGGTCGGTGAAGCGCAGTTGTCGTATGAGACTTGCATCTCTGATGCCACAGCGCTGACAATCCATTGTTGACTGCAGCAGTGCACTCCTCTGTAGCCAGTGGGCATAATATACATGCAGTTCTAAAATAGTGTATGCGGATTTCCCTGTTGGAGTATGCGGTCAAGTTAACTTCATTTTTCATCAAAGAGCTTTTGTGTTCTCAACATCATTGGGTGAGAGAGACGACTACGAACTACGTACAAGGGTGTGGAGAATATCGTGAAGTCCAGTTTCTGACCTGCCTTTACGTTAGATATCTTTAGTAATTTTCGAAGTGTTTTAATTATTCTTAAGGCTCATTCGATTGAGTTATCTAAGACATACCTACTCGGCTTGACTCCTCCAGACCTGAAGACAGGAACTTTGGCTTTGTCATTTTGAATCGACTTGCAGCTGCTAGAAGCAACACGAATATGTCGAGCCAAAATATATAATCCACTTTGCGGAGCAAAATTGAGTTCTTTGAAGTATCGTAGGTAACGATTGAGGGCCAACGCCCGAAAATTCACACAACGGGTCGAAAGAAGCGCACCTGCCAGAAGATTCGTACAAGTCGAGCCTCGAAGGCTTAATTTCTCTATCCAATCGAACGAGTCTATAAAGTAACAGATGTCCACGTAAGGGTATTATCAATATCATCCTCGATCAGCAGTGTAGGCTTACTGCGTTTGTCTGTGCAATATGAGAGTAATAAGTCGAGTTCACACGACAATCATATCAACGTAGTCGCTCGTACACTCGTCCGAATGTGCCCTAGAAATATCAGAAAAATACACTGCTTTCTGAGTTTTATGTCACTCAAAATTTAAAAAGATATCCGTAACTTACCTAGTCACACTTATCGAGGAAACTGATTTGATGGCTCACATTTTAATAAATTCTTGTGGCGTATACATAAAGTTGTTTTGACAACGACGCTATACAATACATTCGGAGGAGCGGAAGAGGGAACGCGTACAGGTGAATGACGTGTGAACACGGCTATAGACTGGACAATAGAACTGATTTAGAGAACATTAGAATTGCAGAGAATGTTATTACTGACTCTTAGAGAACTTGTGTATTGATATGCTCTACGGAATAAATTTTCGCTCGACGGCGTGCAGAATAACATCCATGGGCAGGTCCTGAAAATCAATGACTTTATCTAAAAGTGAAAGTTTTATGGCGATAGACATTTTCAGTCGACTCGGCAATAGGGAACATTGGAGTACTATTTTAACCGAGCTAGGAGTACTATTTTGACCCGTAGATATTGCATAGACTTGATTTCTAGGAGACTAATTACACCGACGAGCTTGCTAATTCATGCCCTTTAAACACTAAAGTACTCGATGGGCTACTTTTAGAGGGAGACATGTACAGAAGTACCTCGCAATTGCCATGCACTTTTATGAACAGAACTCATCCGCCCAGAATTTTAGTCAAGAGACCAGCGGCTTTATTTGGCTTACAAGACTAATGAACGATTCCAGCCCTGCTAGGCATTCATTAATCTCGTACTAATCCCGAGTAGCTCAAAACTAAAGCTTTACCTTGATTGGTTTCCTTTCATTATTTTCTGCCAGTCCATCAGCCGTCACTTCATTTTTAATGACGCTTGCATTTGTAAAATGTGATAAAAACACTCATTAAAACACTCACAATTTGCTCTGTTTGTGCCGAAAGGACACGAATTCAGAGGAGCCACAAACGCACTTTAGTTGATTCCTCAACGTTCATTAGCGATTCCCTAATGCACTTCAGTGACTACAAAATGCCTTCTAGAGATTCTTTAAATGCACCGAAGCGATTCATGAACGAACTTTATTGAGCTTCCATGGTACAATAGTTTGGCGATTAATTATGATGGATATGCGTGACTGCTTATATCTATAGGTTACTTTATTGACGACTCCTCAGTACACTTTACAGATTTCTTGATGCACTTCAGTGCTTCCGTAATATACAATAGTGATCCTCAACGAACAATTGTGGCTCTTAAATGCACAATAGTGATTCCTTCATGCATGTACTTCAGCGACTTCTTAACCCTATCTGCTCCAAGGCGGGACAAAATTGCACCGCCCTTCCGTTTTTCGTTCACTGTTCTACGCTCAGTGATTATCAGTGCTCAGACTCCCGTGACTTTTCCTAATACTCATGAATATCAATAAAATTCCAAGATACCCGTATATTATAGCCAACAATCGTGATAAATATCATTATTTTAGAAAATTCTGTGATAACATTTCTGTGAACGCATGCCTCTGGATTGACGTCAGGCAGCAGCAGCTATGCATTGTTAGTCGCCCACTGGCAAGCAAAGACTACAGGTACATACGCTCCTCACTGTTTGAATGGTATGCTTCTTTGCAAAACAGAGCTTTTGAAATGATTACTAAAAGACAGTAACAAGGCTAGAAATAAAAAAAATAGAAGCGATAATACGTTCAGCTCTTTGAACCAAAAGATCATGATCTAAATTTACAACATAAGGTTAGTAGTAGGAGCTTGACAGCAGCACTGTCGCTGTTATAGAAGTGATTCGCCGTCATAAATGAAGCATAATTGAAGTCCTAGTTTAGTGTATAATTGATAACCCTAAGTATATCAGGGTGAAGAGTAGGGTTAATTGAAGTCTGGCCCATTCTAACTGTTCCCTGCTGCAATTATAAGCGCAGTACCACTGTACAGTTCTCTGCAGCTTCAGAAGTTACCGTGAAAGTATGACAACTGCTGCAGATGCGCTGCCCGAGCATTCACCCTGTACTGTCCGGTGATATTTCCTTTCATTCGATTTAACTGACAATAAAACTACTCCCTGCCCTTGTTTTCTAGATTGAATAGGTAAAATAATAGTTGAATAAACGACTTTGAGACTCTGAAGAAAAAAAAACTCGGATGTTAAGGAAGTGATAGGCATTGTTAGTGGGCGGTACAAATTTGTCTCGCCTTGGCGCTCAAGCGGCTGAAAAACATTGGTAACGGATAGGGTTAATTCACATTAACGGTATTGACGCCTTGATCTTTATAAAAGCTGCTCAATGTAGAGTATACTACGCTATGTTGATTCGTCTATGAACTTTTGTTACATATTAATGCAATAAATGACTAAAATAATGCATCAACAATATAGATGCATTTTCGTACCTTGGAAGTTAATAAGGCATATGTCAAATGGCCGACACTTGGAGGGGGACTTGAGTAACATGCAGGAAATCCTGTTCGACTTGTACAAAGGCTTCATGTATGCATTATTCTTAGTTACCAAACTGTGTGAGGAAAGTAAATGTTTTTTGCAGTAAAAAATATTATATAATACGATCATAATTTTATTACTCATAATACAAAACAAGATGACTTGATAAGCTGACGAAGCGCGTCCTAAGTCACACTTGTAACAGTAATTTAAATGTATATGGAATACCAAAGAATAATAGTACTGCGTCATCAAAACAGTGACAAACGCAGATATGAATAATTATTGTTAAGCTGAAGAAGGAGAATTTCAAGGCAAACATTGAAAAATGTGCCCATTTTGCAAATAAGAATGCAAACAAATATAATGTTGTTTAAATAAGACAGAAGACTTAAACTGGCAAGCGTACGATGACCATCGCAAGCCCATCTACAAGAATCATTGCTCTACAAAAAAAGCAGCATACAGACAGGAAGTGATACGCTAAAGCATAGCATTAAAGGTTTTAAGCAGAATATTAAAGGTAAGTGTAAAGCCAGTTTTACCGTAGACTCCAACTGGGAAATTCTCGTTTCGAAGAAAGATATAATTGGCATGCCCTAGTGCATGGCTGCAGTCAACCACAAGTTGTCGAAGCTCTCGTGTCAGAGAAGGAGGTCTCAAATGACAACTTAGAACCACCCGTCTGACCCATTTCATCCCGGGATCAGTAGGTACCCGTGCAAAATTGAACGGCAGCGATGCTGACGCCGCAAACCAAACTTCGCAAGAATTAGCAGCTTGCCTGGCAGAGATGCGAACTCGGGTATACTGGAGCATGCAAGCGCAGAACGTTCACCGCTGCTGGTGCCAAACGTGTCAACCTTGCACACAAAAAACGCGTAAAATATCAGGGGAAATACAGCAGTATCGCTGAAAAACCTGCAAAGTCATGAATTGGCAAGGTAACGAAGCGCATCGCAAGATCCAGTCGCAGTCTTGTCGCTCTTACCACACAAAACCGAGATTTGCTAAAATTCGCCTGGTCCGGTCTTTGTTTCGTCCGGCAGCACAGGCGGTTGGACGGACCGCAACGGAGTTACTGTAGTTTCATTAGGGAGATCGCAGCTTTTTTTGGTGCACTCCTCTCCCATTTTTGCTGACCAGAAACCGCGCGCAGCATTCAATTCCGCGCTTTCGTTAGACTTTTGGCGGCACCTTCGTCAAAGAGGTTTTTGTCGGAACTTTTTAGGGTATTGCGCCGGCTACACCATGCAGACCGACCACACGACTTGGTTCGGAGCCTCGAGGAGAAAGAAGGCTAAGGTTCGCGTCTTATTTTCGCAAAGCAGTCGCTCCGTTTTATAAAAAAGAGAAATCTTCCCAGAAGTTTCCGCTTCCATGAACTTGAGAGGGTAAGCGACAACGAATTCGGTTTTGTACGAAATTTCCCACGGTTTTGGTTTGTTCGACTCAAAATCAAGAGCAGGGAAATTGAATAGTCGAGGAGGAATTGTCAAATTCTGGTCCGACTAACTGCGCCACTTTTTTCAATGAAATGTCTGCATTCATGACGTGTCTGCATTCATGAAATGAGACATTTTGCAAGCGCAATTTGGAATTTACAGACCTTGGGAAATATATTGCTCGGGAGCAAAGACGGATATCTTTTTTACCATAAGGTAAAATAAATGCACTCACACCGTTCTACTATACATTCAAAAGGTAAGATTAATTTGAACCTTATAGTTGGCGTGCATCAAAAATGGGAAAAAAAAAATCTTTTCGTCATACCGTAAGTAAATACAAACGTGAGCGCAATGACAGTATCTTTACGGAGACGAATACCCTTCCGACCACAAACCATCCAGTCGAATACCAAGGACGCAAACCATATATCTTTGTCGGTAGTCATACCGTAGGTGCATAGGGCACATCTTACTAATTGCTAGTGTTCACTGCCTGGTTAATTCACTGCTTAGTAAATTCAACGCCCCGGAAAATTCATCACGCAGTAAATTCATGTGAAATTAATTTTTATTCATGTGATATTAATTTTTAATCATGTGAAATTAATGCCCGCCAGAGACCATAGGGTTTACCGCAAAATTACGTTTTGTTATGTTATGGAGAATGGAGATTCCACTCGAGCTATTCCTTTCAGGCTACCTCTGCCTTAAGTGGGCGTTCGGGGCATAATTCCTTCGGGTCCACTATGCTTCTTTTTATTGCATTTTTGCACATTTTGTGACCCCGATTTGTTACTGCATTGTACGGCGTTTGTTTTAGCTTGCGAAACATTCGCGAAAATATATTTTTTAACGTGTGTGTGGATAAAAGTCCGTCCAAACCTCTTTTAATAAAATGTCTGCCCGGGGCATCGGCCCCCTTTCTGGAATGTCTTCTGTTCAGTACCACTTTCTTGTGTTGCCTATGGGCATGGGTAGAGTTCCTACCAATTTTAGTCCAATTCACCATCATTAAATTAGTATGCTATATCCAATCTACTGAAGTGGGACTTGGTGTCTCGTGGGCTAGGAGGTCCCGACTTCTTTACAAAGTTGGTTCCAGTCAGTGTTTGGGTTTCAAAGTTGGCTCAATACGCGACGTGTCCCTTTCCACTTTTTTGTTGAAGCACCGTTTTGAGTCTCCACAGCAGTGCTCTTGCGTATTAAATTGGCAGGACGACGAAGAAGACAATATTGCACTCAGAACTAGAATTAGCAGCATTCATCTCATTTCATTATTAAATGGAACAGAATACTGGTAAGTGCAATGCATCATTCATAGCACACAACAGTAATACAAGCATGAACAATCAATGAGTGTTTACGCACATTCCTTTCAGCTAGTTTTGATGGCCATGCACGCTAGTTAATACAACACATATTGTCGTTTCAATCGTGGTAAAGGTGATCCAAAGAGAGGAGTGAGCTTACAATAATTCTTGCTTCATTATCTTCACAGTTTCAACATCCGTGGCATATAATGGTGACTCAAAGAGAGATTTCGCTTTTTAGGAGTACATTAGTTCATTTTATTCATAATTTCCCCATCCGTGCGTGGCAATGACAATCAAAAAGCGCCGAAAGTGCGTGCCCAAGAGACCATCAATATCACCAGTTGAACATGTTTGTGCATAAGTACCGAGTCCCGCGTTCTCAATAGTAATAAATTACGAGTAAATCTATTAATCTTACCGTCAGTAGAGCTCGGCGCCAAATAGAAAGCTCGCGCCCCGCTCTCATTCTATCCAATTCAATTAAAACAAATTCCTCGACCTCTCATTTCGCCGCCGATTTCATGCAGCCAAAGAGTCTATTTATTAAGCTGACATTTGAGTGGAAGTTTCGCTGGTGCCATTTGAAAGCAAGCACAAGGCTATTCTAGAACGTAATTCCCTTCGTTCATATACCAGCGACTGAGTAAATGAATGAATGAATGAGTTAGTTATAAGGGAGAGGCTCGTAAACCAAACTAACCGTTTGGAAAGACCAGTCAGGTGTTTCAGGCATAAAATTACCGCTAAACTTCAAGCAGCAGCCAAGACTTCCCTCCAAGTTGTTCTTAAATGTTCAAGGGTCGTAAGCTTTGATAGAATTGCCCTTTGCCGGGATGGGTATAGAAATATTCGCGGTTGGCTCTACGCGAGCGAGCATTTTCGCGAGGCAATATTTTCCTGGGATATTTTTGTCGAGTTGAGGCAATAATTTGCGCACGGCAACGATTACAGTTAATGGAAAAGCCGCCAGCATCAACGGCTTGCATTTTCGAGTACGTGTAAAGGAAGAAGAAAAATTTAAAAGGAACACGCGCTCCCGGTTTTACTTTTACTGTTTATGTTTGCAACGTTTGAAGTCAAAAGGGATCTATTTTTTGCTTTTAATTAGAACTTCAATTTAATTTGATACCCTACATTGGATTAGATCATATGTTAGTAAAAGCCTTCGCATAAATACAAGGGATATTTTAAGAGGAGAGAAGGATAGAAAATGTAGTACGTTGAGAGAGGTACGTACGGTACGTACTGTATCAGTGCTCACTGATGCAGCGTGTCGGGAAAGAAGAGGGAAATAGGATAAAATATCGTTATGTAGAAGTATGAAGATGTAAGAAAGCATGAAGCAAAATAAGCATGAAGGATGGGTGTTCCGAAGGAGAATAGCTCGATCTTCGATAACATATGGGGTCTTCTGGGAGCTCGAACACCCATAAAATAGCGAGATAACCTAAGAAGTGAGCATGTGACTTTTGACCGATGCTTTGCCCGCTGAGGATAACAACAGATTAGATTATTGAGTAGTCTAAGCTTCAGTATCCGCAACTAATGCAGGGGCCACACTAAGCATTCGTAGGAGCAACGCGCAACTCACTCAGAAATCTTTGTTGTGTATCGGAACGACTAGGTGACACACTAGCGACGGGAAGCTGCTCAGCCGCCATTCAAAGTCCCGTCCAGACTACCGCGCGCATGTTCCGCAGAACTTCGTTGCTCATGCTCCTTGATCCAAAGAAGCTGCAGTTTTTCTCACTTGTAACCTACTTTACTTCTAGTATCGATACAACTAGGAATAAACAATCACTGTAAATGCAGATACCAGTTATATCGTGCTACAACAATGCGCGTACTGCCAAGTGAGCTTAGGTTAACATTTTAATACTTTTCTTGACCACACGGTCGTGCTTTCGAAGGCGCGGCAATACATTCAATCAAATTAATTGACTGACTTGGAGACCAACTCCAAAAATGATTGACTAGTAAAGGTAATTCGATAAGTTTCTGTTCCCCAGAGGTAGTGCAAAGGGTTCGAACATTTATTTTATCTACGAACGTAAACACAACTGTGTTCACAAAACGGCGATAAAATGTTTACCGTCAACTCAATATTCTCCCCAAGTGTCACTACTGTAGTGACGTTTCATATTTTTTTGTCAGATTTGCAGTGAAATAGAAATCAGAGAGGCTTAAAAGCTTTTAAAATGTCTATAAAGAAACGAGAAAGCCTCATGGAACGCCTAATTTATTCGTTTTGCGGATGAACGTGCTTTGTTTGCAGCCTGAATCGCGCGGAAGTATCAAAATGAACGCCCGCAAAAACGCACAGAGCTGCGATTTGAAAGCAGAAATTCGCAGCGATGAGCGAAAACGCCATATTGTGAACAGATTTTTGATTTCATCTCAGTTCGTAGGATAAGTAACTAAAAAACGCTTTACAAATAACAAAAAGGTGGTTTTAAAAATCACTCAGAATCACACTGTAAATACAAATTCGATTTACGCGGCTGTACGACCAACTGGTTGCCCATAGAAAACCTCAAGCCACCTTTCACCACGTAGGCGCAACTTGTCTGTTGCTAGTAAAAATTTTGCTACTCGAAGAGGTACGAGCTGCGCGTCCTGACAGCAAGTTGCGAGGATGAATGCCTAGTGTGGCCCCTGCATAAGGCGACCTTACAGAGGAAGCAGAAAGGAGCATGCAGTTTGTCGATAGAAAGGTAGAGACCATGCACGAAAGTGCTCTCATACAGGATCAATGCGCATGGAACGGCAAGTCGGGAAAGAAGAGGAGGAACAAACTGAAGCAAATTTAGTAGTGTATGATTTTGGAAGGAAGGAAAGTGGGTATGAAGACGGACGTCCTAAGGCCAAGCTAATGGCTAAGAACACCTACAGAATCCCCTGGTGGTGGCTGCTCCCCATAACATATGATGGGCGAACCTAACCCTAGGGCTATGTCCATACTGTTCCTCCTGAGAGGGAGGATAACTACATCTTCCTTTTTGGTAAACTTAAAATGGCAGCAGTTCTCGTCACAAGGCGAACGAGGATAAGCGACTTCTCGAGCGACCTGCGATATCCATTTCTATTAGCGAGGGCACGACCGTTGCCTATTCAAATAAGGAATAGTAGCCATTCAGAAACTATGAAGAAAGTATATTGCAAGTGCAATATCGTTATCATTATTATTTTGTTGACTTTAAAAAAATGGTCCCTTTTTACTACAACAGCGATCAAAGAGAAGACGAAAGGCGGGGCATCGCATATGTCGCTCGAGGAGTGGAATCCAAGGGAGCAACTAGTCAGGACAGAAGAAAAGAACAGAAGAAGGCATCGTCAATAGGAGTATCGCTATGGTTTCAAAATCGACAAATATTCGATAGTGCATATTGAACCAAAGAACCCCTAAGCCCGATGGACAATAAACGGGAAAGAATTATAACAGCTGTCACCCAATAACGTAACCTAGGAATAAATATCACAAAAAAAACTACAACACCGTCACCAAGTAAACAGAAGTGTTCAAATCAAATCATGAGCCCTGTAATTCATAAGTTGGCTACAAATTGAAGGGCATATTCGTTCCTCTGCACAAAGCACTCGTGCACCAACATTCAGCGTCTCCTAATAAATTCTGGTCGCCACATCAGTACACCGATATAGTTCAGATGAAAAGAATCTCATGCTGAGCAACAAAACTGATACCTCACCTGCGAGACATGTCACAAGAGCGTCGCCTACAGGAAGTGGGACTCCTCTTTCTCATGACTACATTATTATTATCGTAGGAATTTCAGGAAGCAATTGTGGATCGGTTGAGTAACGTTTTGCTCTACGCTCTAGCTCCGGTTGCATCACGCAACCTAAAGCTCAGAGCACTTTGCGAATGGTATTATTACAGGGCCGGGGTGTAAGTCCCGGTGGCACTAGTCTGAAGCCTGGACATTCTCGGTGATGGTAAGTGATGGTGACATGTACGCGCGGTGCGCGTGTGCGTATGCAGTGCAGTGAAAATTTGGACAGTGCACATTGTGCAAGCTTGGTGTGAGGTT
>LQNS02276924.1:16485356-16502864 GCA_001587735.2 Parhyale hawaiensis | reverse complement strand
TGGAGGTTCCAGCCACATCTCATGTTGTAAGGATAATAATTAGGGAAATTGGGAGACATTAATCGAACGAAGAAACCTTGAGGCAGGAAAGTTGTGGGATATTTTCTTTCTTCGCAGAATAAGTCTCTCAACTTGGACAAACTCCTTTTTGACCTTCTTATTACACGTTGTGCAGGACCAACTTCTGAGAAATTTTTCTCAAATATATCATTTAAATCAACCAAGTCTGTCGTACTGTTGCTCGAAGTTGGAACATCGCTGGGTAGAAACTCCGCGTCGACAGTTTGCCAATATTCAGGAGCTTGGGAGGAGCGCAAGTCTACCGAGTTTGCTGGATCGCTGTCATGGACCGGAAATGATAATTCAGAGTGATTTCTTTCTCCAGGTGGGTGGTGTAGAGCAAATGCACTTCCAGCCTGTAAGAAGCATAGGAGAAACTTTTAATGTGCGTACCGCTAATAGTTTTACTCAGCTACTTGATAGTTCATAAAATCTGTAAGATTTAAATTATTTCAGAGCTAGACTCGTGGAACTATACAGTATTACACAGACAGGAAAAAGCTGAGGTCATCAGGAATGTCAAGCAAGAAAGATAGGTAGCGGGACCACGAATGATTATGTTAAGCGAAAGCAGCAAAACGAAAACGAGTAAACTAACTGGGAAGAAACAGTAACACGACTGCATGTATAAGAAAAAAATACCAGTAAAATAGCAGGCGTGTAATAAGGCTTAGTATCAGGATACGACACCACGTGAAGGCCGTTTTTTGAACTCGCCTTCCAATAGATTTCGGTGCGCAAGCTAAGCAAAACTAACGAAGTGCATCCTTGGCTCGATTGGGGAATATTTCAAGACTTTGAAATTCACAAGAAAACGGCGAGATCATCACACAGCTGATTTATTTAATTAAATGACTATGTTAAGAAAAGACAATGCCGCATACTCCATGCATAGTCTAAATTGTCAATGCTAGTCACTCTAATATTCATTGAAGAAGCAGCATGAAGCACACCACGCACTGATTAGATTAGATGGCTTACAGTAGACGGACCAACAGCCGAGACCCACGTTATAGCCCTCTAACAGCTATTGCCATTATGTAAGAATCATTACGAGATCCGAAAAAGAACAGAATAAGAATATGAAGATAGTCCACTCAGCCAAGAAGTTGATCGTGCAAGCACAATTAATCGCTGCAGATCCGCGGAGCTCGGGAGAAATTAAGTTAGTTGGCACACGAAAGATTTTGTGGTTAAGAGTTTGTGACTCCTGGAGGAGAAGTCAGTAGCTGTCGAGGCTTTCGCTCCCAACGTTTGCCAAGACGATTTTTTTACGGGCTGACTGACTCTGTACGGACAACTTCTGAACGGGGTATATTCTAAATGTTCGCTATAAGTACGGGAAAAACTGCCGGCTCAGACTAGTTCTTCGATCGTTAAATTTGAGTTGTTGGCCATTCATCCATTTGAATATTTCTGTTAGTCCCCCCTGAGTCATCTTTGCTTGAGAGAGAAGAGTTCTACTTCCTGTAGGCGACGCTCGATTGCCATATTTCACAGCTGCGATACCCATTTTGTTACTCTGGGTTGGACTTTTTCCATTTATCCATATCGTTGCACTCATGTGGCGGCTAGAATTGAATATCAAATTCTAAACGCTGGCGCCCAAGTGCATTGTACTACGGAATGATTTTGTTCTTGGAGTTTTACTTAAAATTCATGGTAGTGAATATCAGTACTCTACTAGCGATTTTGACTAATGTCAATTTACTGACCGTGTTGTAGTTAGTTTGTGCTAGTTATTAATGGGTCATGTTGTTCGGCGACAGCTGCGTATTTTATCCCGTTCATTTCTAAACGGGGGCCGAGCGCTTCTCCAGTCTTACGTCCATTACTGACCATTATCAACATTGAAGCTTATCAGCCACATTGTGGTTCAGTACATGAGGCATGTAGGATCTTGTTGGAGCTCGATTCTATCCCTGACCGATACGGCATTGTTCATGTTTATCAATGCTTCTCATATCAAAATTCTTATTAAGAAACATAAGACTTTGCGTGCCCTGTATTATTTAAATTGTGAACGGTAACCAGCTCAAATATCCGTAAGAAATACCTTACTTGACACACAATGTTCATTTTATCATCGTTAACTACTTCAAAATTAATATCAAAATAAAAAGTACTTGGCACAACATGCACGGTTCAAATTACCAATGACATCCCTCGACAGTT
The DNA here is from genome assembly GCA_001587735.2 of Parhyale hawaiensis. Classification (NCBI taxonomy): domain Eukaryota; kingdom Metazoa; phylum Arthropoda; class Malacostraca; order Amphipoda; family Hyalidae; genus Parhyale; species Parhyale hawaiensis. The sequence continues at coordinate 16,500,629 of LQNS02276924.1, read as the reverse complement.
CAGATTAAGAAAAACAGTACATGACGCAACATCCACTTGTTCAAATTATCAACACTAAGCGGTAATGAAACCAAAATTCATAGTGAGAAATCCCCTGTATGGCACACCAAGCATGTTGTCAGATGACCATCGCTGAACAGCTCAATATTGCGTCATAATTATACTAGTACTTGTTGGTTAAATTATAAACACTAGAGGTATACAGCCAAATATTCATAGCAAGAATACCACATATGGCATAGGTATTTATTCGCATGATCACGCTGAGCAGCTCAAAAATGCGTCATATTCAAAATAGTACTTGACACACAACGCACTAGTTCATATTATCAGGTTAATGGCTTTGAAATCCATAACAACAAAGCAAGCAAGACAACAACATGCACGGAGCTCTGAGGAGATCAGATGCTTATTGAGATTCAAACGAGGGCTTGTTCCAGGGCACCGCATTCCGCAAAGGCAAATCGCTTCAGGCTTAATGCCTGGGAATGCCTGGGAATGAGTTTCCAGCGTGCAAAGAAAACCTGTTCATGCTGGGCTGAACAGAAGCCCACGCTGTGTTTGGCTTCGGGATAACTGAATTAGTTTATGACGACGTGTAGGATGGTTGGAATTAGGTGAAAATAGACTAAAAAATTTAGAGCAACGTAGCTTTGATGGGTAACTGAACCCTGAAGTCAATAAAATAAATTCTGGCTTTGGATAGATGAAAATTGGATTAGTTCACAACTTTTAGTCGAAATTAGTTTAATATAAAGACTGAATAACATGCGAAGTAACAATAGAGGTCTTTAAGTAGTCTTTGCGCTGCTAAATCTCTGAAAATTCAATGGACACGTTCACCAATATAACGCAGTGTCCACTTTTCCTGAAGAATAACTACTTCCGCCAAGGAGGTTATTTTTTCGTCGGGTGTGCCTGTCTGTTATAGTCACTAAGAAAGCTAAAAAAATTATGGACGGACGTTGACGAAATCTATAGGGATTGTTAGGTATGTAAGGAAGAACAGATAATTAACTTTTGGTGAAAATCCGTCCAACCGTTTGTTTGGGTGACTCATTTTTCTCAATGCCACAACTTAAAAAGTTGTTGACGGATTTTAATGAAATTTAGATGAGTTGTTAGGTATATTGCAGAGAGTGAATGATCAAATTTTTGTGATGATCTGTTAGTTCGTTTGTTTAGCGCTGTTTTTAGTTTTTTGCTTGTTGGCACAACAACTAAAAAAAATAAGGAATGAGTCGTTTAAAAATTTATGAGTTGTAAGTTATATTAAAAGACATGAATGATTAAATTTTGGTGATGATCAGTGCGTCCGTTTGTGAGGTTGACTGAAGTTTGCCAGAATGTTTGTTAGCAGCATAACTCAAAAAAAATTATGAACGTATCTCAAAAGAGAAAAAAAAATACTGAAGCTGTTAACACGGTTAAAGGGAACAAATGATTAGATATTGGTGTTGATACAAATAAAATCATGGTCTCAGATACCAATTTGAATTTTTAGTAACCGTTGCCTTGCTTGGAGGAGGTATGCGCTCTGAGAGTGCTCTAGTTGTAGAGTGTTATTTAGAACTTCAAATTCTTACACAAGTTGATTCATTGCGACTCAAAGATCTACTTTGAGGTATGATGGAGTAACAGCTGTAGTCACCCATGGCAAAACAGCTGTTATTTCTAAAGGAAGATGGGGCAATGCTCATTGGGTTTCATCTGCCCACCTTTTCATTATTTCACCTAGCTCTCTTCTCGCACTGAAACTCTGCAGGCGACAAAGCGACGTGCTCGGTCAATTAGGTACAGTAAATCATAATAGGTTGAAGATTGACAACATACGTAAGGATAAAGTCTTACTTAAATTTGAAGAAGAATTTAATATCTCGTACGGAGCAACAGAGGGGACCATTGAAATGAATGAATTCATTGTCATCTTATAGTGATGAGAGTGGAAGTGGCAAGGGAAGAGAAAGGTAGTGGTGAGCTTAGAACTCAAGGAAGGAAGTGCAGTCAGCCACCAATTGGAAGACCTTCAGAGGTACAAAGTACCCAGAGCACTAAGGCTGTGGTTCGTAAAAAAAGCCATGCATCAATTTTGTGTTTTAAAAATCTAAGCGGTCGAGTTAATTAATAATTAAAGGTCCCTCTGACACGGACATTGGCGGGGGTATAGAACTGGTGATTGGAGAATTTGCGGACTTTCGAATAAATGAGAGTCACCTCGGACCGATAAGCATTCCAAGTGCTACCAGTGACAATGGTAAGCATTAAGGAAAGAAGGCGACAGCGCTGGGACCGAAGTTGTTGTTAACTGAACGAGTGAGGCAGCACAAGGAGGTTAACAGGAGGCAGCAGCTATAGCTGAAATTCTTCTCGAAGCTGAAGCTCGGCTGACTTGCTGATTGGATGTGCAAACAGCTAGGAGCCTATGATTGGTGGGAAGGGGTGCCTGGGAGCCTGGGATTGGTGGAAAGGGAACAGCTATCGAAAAAAAAAAAAAAACAATCTATGGCCAGTACGGTGAATGGGGTTGTCTTCCCTCATTCTATGAAGCCTCCTTGGGCAGCACCAGAAAGCCAAGAGCGCAAAGGGAGGACTCACGAAAAACTGGCATCGAAACGTGAGATCATCTACGAACGGTACGGCTGAGCAGCTTTTAAGTATTCTAATTAATTTAACCAGAAAAACAGTCATCCATTGCAGATTTCATCCCTTGAGCATATAAATAAATGAAGAAAACATTAACAATCAACAATTAGCTACTAGCTAAGAGGAAATTGCGGTGGTGGCTGGTGGAACTTTCACAGCACCACAGGCAAGATCTGGGCCAGTGCGGCGCCCTGATTTAATATCTTCTTTGAAGCGAAGTCTCATTTGCTCAAAATATTCAGTTCATATCTTCACAAAACCTATATAGACATATCACTGTATTTTTTCGACTTCATTCAATCTCCCGCTCCTAACGGGCCAGCTACTTGAGCTGCACCCATGCACAAAATACGGTAAAATGGATGTCATCGAGTCCAGAGAGTTTGAGCAATAACTGTTCCTATGGTTTCTCTCGCGTCAAGAATATAATACTGTGTATATTTTTATTTAGGAATAAGAGCCTAACATTCGCAGGCCTGAGGTCCGACCCACAAATACTTTGACTCGTCGTTGTGACGTCATTCACCCACATGCGGTCACGGCTAAATTTTATTTCAGTCCCACTGATTCCTCACGTTACACTTTGTTTAGTGGGCAGCAAACTCATAATGTAGCACTTCGCAGTCAACGGCTAGTTGCCTAATGTTTTATAAGGCTCTGAGAGTTCCATTACGCATCGGTTACATAAATCTATAAATTCTCAAGGCTACGTAACTCAACATAACCGCAATGTTACGTTAATGTTCACATTGGCCGGTGTTACAACAATGCCCATAAACTAAGGTCGACGTCAGTTAGCGTTACAACATTGTCATAATATATTCCTCATTACCAGGCGTCGCTATAAGACCTGAATTCTTAAGGTCGTGTTAGTCATTGTGGTGTTACAAAAAACCCTGTTACCAAGCGTTATCACGATGCGCAGAAATTCTTACAATTACAATAGCTACTTAGTGAAGCAAGCTTGTTTTATAAAAAAAAAACCTTGATTCCTCTCACGAAACTACTCACATCAACCTTTTCATACCCTCACCCAAGTTAAATCAACAATAGTTTCTCTTATCCAAAACACACACATCAGTAATTGATTTTCTCAGCCAGGGCTACTCACATCAACAATGGTTTCTCTCATCCGAGCTATTTACATCAACCATGGTTCCTCTTGTCCAGCTACTCACATTAACAATGGTTTCTCTCAACCAAGTTACTCACAACGCTGGTTTCTCTTATCCAAGTTATATCAACAACAGTTTCTCTCACTCAGGGTACTCACATCAACATTGGTTTCTCTCGCCCAAGTTACATCAACAAATGTTTCACTCAGGGTACTCACATCAACATTGGTTTCTCTCGCCCAAGTTACATCAACAAATGTTTCACTCAGGGTACACACATCAACATTGGTTTCTCTCGCCCAAGTTACATCAACAAATGTTTCACTCAGGGTACTCACATCAACAGTGACCAGAAGAAGGAAGCAGCAGAGAGCCAACATGTCGGCAGAGGCCACCATCCCGACAATGGAGGTCGGCAGCTTGGAAAGCTTTCTGTAACTCTAGCGAGGCGGGGGCACCAGTTGCGGCTGCTGCTCCAATTTCGAGTAAGCTGGGAAGGCCAAACTCTTCAGGGCTTTGTCTTGCTTTTAGGTAGGCCTCAGCAGCTGCAATTATTATTGTTTCAGTAACAGTTGAAGCAGCAGATTTTGGAGAGAAAATTATTATATTACTACTATTATCGTTATTGTGTAATAGCTGAAATGGTAGCTCTAGAATAGAGAATTATTTAATTACAGTGGTAGTAGTGTACTTTTACTACTGGGAACTATGTTTTAGTAGAGTTGTAAAAGTAGCTTTGCTATAGAGCACTATGATTTGTTACTGTAGCAATTAATAGTGCACACAGATATGTCTGTTACTTTCACTTTAGTTTTACCTTTTCAAAGGTAAATCTCAGACTCGTGCATAGATATCCCTCTTTAAAACTAACTAAAACATAAACTTATCACGATAGAGATATCTCTGTGTGTACGTAATTTTAGCGTTAAACCTTTGGTTAATATCTATAGTACTTTAGTTGAAATAATTGGAGAGCATATACGAGAAGTAGAGTAACGCTTTAATTATAACTACTACGGGCTTTACTACAGTCATAGAATTAGCGCTCAAACTGCAATATTAGGTTTATTGCAAGGATTATGGTTGCAATACTAGTTTTAGTGGAGTGAAATTGCTTTGCGACGAGAAGTAAGTACAGCAAGCTGTTCTATGTCTTGAGCGCCCTGTGTCCCTAGTGGAAGATGTGACAAACACTAAAGGCGGAAACGTTGGACCTTGTAGTGGGAATTTACGACATGGGAATAAACTTAGAACTTCTGATTATACGAAGAAATGGCAGACAATGTTATGACGAAAACATTAACTTTGAGGCTTTCCTTTTCGAGATAAACTTCCCTCAGGCCTGAAAATATTATCTTGAGAAGAACCGCATTACAATGGCACAGTAGTGTGATAGTGGTACCGAATATACAGTTTTGGTAACCGGTGTTCAGGGTGTAGAAATATTATTATTCTGCTAATTTAAGCCTCCCTCCCCATAAAGTACTCTGTGATTAGAAGAAAAGAAGCAAGGAGGGTCATGAAGAATGTCGAGATAAACAGGGAACCCATGCACGAGTCAACGCGCATGGGAACAACAAGTCGAGAAAGAAGAGGAAGAACAGAAAAAAACATCAGTAGGAGTATGAAAATAGAAGGAAGTATAGTGGGCACGAAAGACTGACGTCCTGAAGGCCTAGCTAATGGCTAATATAATGGACATTTTTTGCAGATAAACATGGAGTCTCGAGTTTTTTTACAAAATCTCATCGACCGCTTTTGCGCTTTTCGGTAATCACAATGATCATGATCTGATAACGGATGAGGCCATAAAAAGATGCACGAGGATAGGCGACCTTAACTAACCTAGCCCTATGACCCATCCTATGCCCCCGTGAGGGGCTTCGCTATGTGCTTCTGCTGTTTTTCTCGTTTGCGTATTACCAATATGCTCTGATAGGTCTAATTTCTTCAAATAATCACCACAAACTTAAGCATTTTGTGCCCGTTCAAACCAAACTTGTATAACAGATAACCATTTTTCAAAACTACTTTAAACAGTTACGGCATGCAACAAGGCCTAAACGTTTTGCATAACTGGTGAAGTCTGAGGGGCAAATGAATTAAAGTTTCAGTCATACATGCGAGATAGGCCTGCAGCTCACAACGGTCAGGTAACCTGAATTACAGACTGGACAGTTTAAACGTTTGCATAATTGTTTAAGTAGTTTTGCAAGATGGTTAACTGCTGTACAGGTTTGGTTTAAATGGGTGCAAAATGTTTAAATTTGTGGTGATTGTTTAAAGAAATTAGAGCAATGGTAAAACGCAAAAGGGAAAAACAGTAAGCAAGCAAGCTTTTGTAAGAGTAGAGTTTTCGTACTGAAAGATTTTAGCAACGTGGACTGTACGTTTCATGATCAGTATTTTGCAACACGAATGGCCTCAAACGATGATCAAAACAGCGCCGTGGCGAGAACCAGTGCAAATATTGGGATAAACTACACTATAGGTTATGCGAAGCACCCATGACTAAGAAAGGTCGCTAAAAACAGACAAAAAGCAAGGGAGATGGTCGACGAATGTAGTACGTGGAAAACCCATTCATGGTGAATTACCACACACAACAGAAACTTAGGAAAGAAGAGGAGAAAAGAAAAAAAAACGACTAACAGGTATAGTATGGAAATAAAAACAAGGAAAAATGGACTTTGAAACAAAGAAGTAGCTACTGTAGGGAGCAAAGAACTGTTAAAAAAAAATTGCTTGCAACAGCTTCTTGGGAGCTACATGCTCAGCATTCACTTCGAGGACAAGCTCCTAATATTCTATGATATGAAACTATAACTAGAATGCCTCATGGCTTAAGTCCATGACCCGCGGTGGGAGCAAATTTCATCTCCAGCATTTTTAATGGCCATCCTGCACTAATTTTTTGAAGTAAATCACATCGAGGACAGCCCATCAGACTCTCTGCCAAAAATCATGAAAATTGCTCAACTCTTTCTAGCTTTTTTGGGCGGAGAACAAATTTCATTGACGTCCTTTCCTATGGCCAGCTAAACCCAGTTTTTTGGCATGGGTCACATCGAGTTCAACCCACCAGACTCCCTGCAAAAAATTATGAACATTGCTTAACTCCTTTGACCACTCATTGGGTGGACAGACACAGATACAAACTTAAATGTTCAACGAAAGCGTCATCACGGCTCTTCGCTTAATTCTCTCGCGGCTGATAACAAGGCACATGAATACAAACAGTTTCATAACTACAATATTACCTTCACAACCTAACCCGTTAACGGACTTGCCCTGAGCACATTCCTGTTCGCCAATTGCGTACTACTGCATTTGGTGATTACTGAAAAAAATTAAACTAAAATAACTTCGAAAAACAAACATCAGACGGAAAAGGCAGTGATAGTGGCTGAGAGTGATCCTAAGCTCAACTTTTGGCCCCTCTCTGGGAATGTGCCTCTTAATTCGTATTATCGAACAGCATATAAGTGAATCTAAGCAACTGAACTCAACTGTTTGATATGCAAGTATTATTTGAAGCATCATTTATATTTGAGTCCACTCTCTGTTATTGGGTGAAGATTTCTCAATTAGCCACAGCGTAGCATGTCTTAAGTTACCTGTCGACAGCAGAGAAACTTGGAGATATCTCGTGAGGCCTCTGACCGGACGGTGAGACTAGCAAGTCTCCGAGGCTTAACCTGTCTACAATTTCACGCAGGTGCGTTTGTTTTGTCTATTTGGATCGTGTTGAAAGTGTTAGAAATGACCAAATGACCCTATTTCGTTAAACCGGCTGGGAGCTCGTTTTTTTCATCAAGAATGAGTTTTTAGTGGTCCCCAGACCAACTCATCAATGGTCAGAGCTTGAAACTCGATTCAAGACGTCCAAACCAGTTCACTTTTTTGAAGTACCTACCGGACATGTCTAGCCTCAAAGTTTTAATTACGCCGGCCATTGGAACGCTCCCTAGTCTGCACAGTGTTTTTCATGAATTGACCTGCCCGTTGAAATGCGAGAACAGCAAACCGGGGGAAAAACCACACGGTTATGGGCAGGGCCTGAAGAGTCAAGGAAGCAAAGTTAGCGCGTTAGGCAATAATATCTGCACTACGATATATAATGCATGATATGCACATCCCGATTTAAAACATTTTCCAGCTCTGAACAATTTAAACACTTGCGAGCTAACAAATGGTTTCGGCCGCCTCACAGATTGATCTATGGCCCTAGTTTCTGAGTCTGCCTGAAATTCTGTCACGAATGAGTGTTTATATGAATACACTTTAACCCTAAGCCGACTGACTAACATAAGGTGTCCCGTAAGAACAGCAACATCTGAAGCGTAAGGACACTTCGCTGTATGGATTATCCGAGCAGTTTGGGATTCAAAATTGATGGTAAGAGCAGTGCGCTTACCGGTTCCAGTTTCATTAATCGACCTTAATGTATTTTCCCAATTTAAACTAAGTTCTATAAAAGATAAGAGACAAACGCCTCATAAACAACCCCAGCTGAGTTGCAGCAGCAGCAGCAGCAGCTGAAGAAGTCATCGGGCATCGGAAACTTGGTGGTGAAATTAATCTTTTGTGATTCAATTTGTCCGGAATTTCGGACCTTTGTGCTGGTCTCCACCTGCTGACTCTGACTTCTAGCATTAACCCTCAAATAAAAACTCCTGACAGGTGCGTTGGGCTTACCCTGGAGTCCACTTGCAAGTGTTAATTCTAAATTTATTACCAATGGGCCTCCCGAAAATTTATTACACAGTAAATTGAAATTCTAAGCCAGCTCACGTGTAATTGCGATCCTTCTAGCACCTGCAACACGATCCAACAAAGCGAAACCAACGCCTTTGCCTGAAGTTGCCCTTGCCATTCCAATCTATGACACCTTAATTAGACCGCGATAATCTCAGTAGAATTCATCTCCAAATCAAATAATGCTTCACCGATTATAACTGATGTAAACAGATTTAAAATTTATCTAGGTGGCGATATTGCAGCCCTAACAAGCTATTTTATTTAATATTTCAAACTGAAAATTTACTACTCCTACATCAGCTATATACACCAGAAGCAAATAATTCACCTAGAAATGTTGTTTAAAATGATGGATGCAGAGATAAACATAGAAAAGCAACATTAATCGCTTTAGAATTTAGCTTCAACTAAACAGCTATACATCAAAGATAGTTTATATAAACACACATAAGACATACATCAACGCGGTCGAAGGCGCATCAGCTGTGCCATCAGAACAAAAGTTTCAAAAACAACTTTGAAATTTATCTTAAGTAAAAACATTTCTGCACCAAAAAATAGATCAAATGAACATACCTTACAGTTGTGTCGATCGGCATATCACTGTCGACGTAAAGCCGGCGGATACGTTCGAAATTTAGGTTAAGTAAACACACCCGAGAGTTGTCTATGATGTGGCGAGTATGGCAACGGCAATGTGGATACAGAAGCGCGGCGACGGCCTCGTCGAAATTTATCTCCAAATAAAAACAAAGGCAGATTAAGTAAACACACCTGAGAGTTGATAGGGCACAACAGGTGTGGCGGCGGTGACGCTACTAACGCTCAGACTGACCAAGCAGTGCCCGAAGACAGCTTATCTTACCAAACAATCGTAAGGACTGGTCATAGATGTTTATCAATCGGTTCATTTGTATGGAGGGAAGCCGGTGCCGTCTGGAAATGTAATCCCAAGGTATGTATAGTGGCTGCACGGCAAACCCGATAGACTGGCATCGGCACTTTGTACGTGAAGTTCTGGAGATCCAAATCAATGTTAAAGCCGTGGCAGAAGTGGCAAGTGTAGTTGCCAGGCAGTGGACGAAGTCCAGCATCTTTGACGTAAAAAAATGTACCCTAAGTTTGGTGAGGAATCCCATCGGTCTCCTTACCTTCTAAAAAAACAAATCAAGTACCACATGAGAGCGCATTCAGAAAACAGACTATTGTTCTTAATACGATGTAAGGATATAGGCAGTATATATATGTGAATACGTAGCTGCATCCTTTTTGAGCAACAAAAAAAAAAAAGGTGTAGCTGTCCCATTTTTAATTCCTTCCATATTTGAAGAGATACACAAAACTTTGCATGTGACACTTGCTCAGCCGGCTGACTTAACCGTTAAGTTAACATTCTATTATCAGTATAAGGTCGACTAGTCTAAAAATAAAATTTGACGCTTCGGGACGTCCTTTCCCATCAGATTTAAAGTAAATACTATTAACTACAAAAGGAAAGGAAAGGACGTCCCGAAACGTCAAATTTGTTTGTTTTTGACCTAATATTTATATGAAATTTTCCTTATTTTAGCTTTGCTATTAGCAATTCTTAGCAGACTATAAAAAGCCATGTTTACTATTACACGATAAAATGTTCGGGACCCGAGTAGCATGTTTGCGATACACAAGAATGACGTATGAACGTCCCTCGTGAAAGCAAATCGAACGTACCCGTCTGCTGCTGTCTAATGGTCGCCTACTTCTTCCAAAATCGAGAAACTTATGATAAAGTGTTTTAAGTAGGACAATGTTGGTAGCCCGAAAGGGACCATTGTACTTCGAAAAGAGTTTTAAGTAACACACCGTTGTATGAGAATTATTGTTCTTATTAATGATATGGTGAATAGTTCAAGCCTTCATCTCCAGTCTAGAGTCGATCTGAGGGCGAGTTCACACGTCCCTAATCGTAACGCGTTCAATCACGAAAATGAACACGAGCAGTGAGTCAACTTTTTTTTGATGTTCCACTTATAGAAGTGTCCTACATTCAAATGAATGACATCGCGCGTTCAGCTATGATATCGTTTCTTTAAATTTTTGCTTACATTTCGCGTCGGTTTGAAGTCACATTCGTATCCCATAATCTTATGGGCAGATTTTGATGGGAGCAGCCAATTTCTAGCATATTCATAACCTGATAAACCGAATGAAGGGAGAGTAACAAAGACCGATCAAATCAAAGATGGCTCCCTTATTCTTACAACATTTTCAGGTGTAAAGCGGGAGTACAGTGATTGTTAAAGTGACGATAAAGAACCATTTTTGTCCACTTGTTCATGATTTGAGACTGCTGTAGAGGGTAAATTCAGTTTTATTGATTCTATTTACTGGCAAGCTCCGTAGAAGTGTATTTCCCCGTAGGATTGTATTCATACAACTTGAATGAAGCGACGCGTTCAAAAAACGAATACGATTCATCTTTCAGTCTCCCGTATTTGCTGCAGCTACTATCAAATCAACGCGCCGCGTCCATGAGTTCGACTGAACGCGTTACGACGAGGGAGGTGTGAACACGGCCTAACAGAGAAAGAAACGATGGAAATAGGATGTGGTCGATTGAGTCATCAAAGTCAATCTAAACTAAACCCCCTCGACTTGACCTGTCCTGAACCACAGACTGAAATTTTGGCTTCGCTCCTATAAATAGTGGTGCAGGTGTTAGAAGCAACCCGATTACGCTGAGCCGACTGGAATTTTCATTTTCCTGAGCTAGATTGAGTTCTTGGAAGTCTCACGAGCAATCGATTAACTTTTTAACCCTTTAGTGCCTCAATAGAACATCACTTTTCTTAGGAATAACACTACATGTAATATATGTGTAACGTAGGCACTAAAGGGTTAATCAACAAATTAACCAAAGTGTACTCGTCCAGTAGTTCCTAGTGTTTGTATGTTACTCCTATTAAGCTGTAAAGATTTAATAACAAATTAGTTCGTTAAAGGGGGAAGAAGCCAAAGCCTGATGCTTGAATCAACGGAGCCAAAGCCGGGGCTCCTGCCTATAGTTTTGGATAAGTCAAGCCTCGAAAGCTTCATTTCGCTGCCCAATTGAGCCTGTCTGTATAGTATGTAGACAGACACGTGGAATCCAAAGACGAGGGTGTTCCCATATACGATCAACACGTATTTAAAAAAAGAGAAATTCTACGAAAAACTGCTCTCATTTGGCCCAGATACGGACACCTGAAAACCGATCGTCTTCAGCTTTTCCAAGAGTGGATAAAACAAAGCAACATTCCGTGAAGAAATTAACAAGTCTGCAGTTGGAAACTGTATATTGCTATTCGCTTTTTGGACCAGTCAAACAGGCATTTGAAAGCGGATGGACACTATAGCTGCTTCGACAGAGAAAATAAAAACCACTAGCCGTACAAACTGAAATTCTATTGCTACGAAAAACTGCGATTGCATACTGAAAGTGGGCATCCGGGATACCTCTGGAAAGTATTTACTTAAATGGAAGGATGTGCGAGCTGAGCGGCCGCCCATAAGTTGAGCGTGCGGTTGAAAAATGCATCCTTGGCCCAAAAGAACGTAATAATTAACTTAAAAAAAATTCTATATTACCTTAGGTCAATTAAAAAGTGGGAGCAGCTCAACTCCGATTGGCTCTAACATCTGCTACAAGAAATAATAATAATAAAAATGAACAAAGTCGGTAAGAAGTACTTCAGATCCGTGATTCCGTACTTAAAGTAATAAGATCGGATTATAAAAAAGTAATTTAAGGCCACTTTTGAAGTTCCAGGTCAAGTTACGGAAGACACTAATGGATCAGCGAGCGCCGGTTCATCAGGACGAGAAAAAAAAGACCAGAGGTAAAAAGAGGTCCGTAAGGAAACCTGTACAATAACGAAAAAAAATGGAATGTTTTCAAAAAGGATTTTCAACTGCACTTGTCAACCACTCGTCTTTTACAAGCTAGGCAAGTGTTAAACAGAGAAATGCTAGTCGTCCAGAAGAAGTATTATTTTACGTTAATTAAACTATATACTATATTATATAAATGTATCAACCACTAAAAACAATAAAGACTTTCTCAAACTATCTATATTATGTCGAATAGTTTAAGGCACAGTTTACACACAACAGGCGATGTAACAGAGGAAGAAATAAAGAACATATAGCATGTGGAGAGAAACGTGGAACCCATGCACTAGGGTGTTCCCACACAGGCTCAACGCTCATGGACACAGCAAGTTAGGAAAGAAGAGGAAGAACAGAAGAAAGTAATTTTAGTAGGAGCATCAAATTGGAAGGGAGTGAAGTGAGCACGAGAGACAGACATTCAGGAGGCCTAGCTAATGGCTAAGGTTGCCTACGGGATCATCTTGAGGCGCTGCTCCCCGTAACATAGAATACGCGAACCTAAGTTACCTAACCTTGTGGCCCATCCCATGCTTTCTAATGGGTTCAAACTACGTTAAATCAGCTACCAGAAGGTTCAAGCTTCCCCCCCCCCCCACTACCGATATCAAAATAAACTATGCAGATTAAAGTAGCATTATCCAAAGCTCCACCTCTACACTTAATGGGGAAACAGTGAACGAAAATTACTTTAGAATTCAACTAAGTAGAAAAGCAAAAATAGTTTTGGCACATTTCATGCCTAGCAAACCAGCTCAAAAAGTACAGCTGTCGTCACCACCAGTCGTCTCCCGACAGCAAGGGTCCCAGGGGTGAGAAGGCATTTGCCCCTCGACATACATAAATCTTGACACACAGAACCGATCACACTCTCACCTTATACATAAACTGTGACACCAATAATACGGTACCAGTTATTGTCCTGTTGAGAGTGAGAGCTTCACTGGAGACGAGGCATTCACCTGACAATCACAAATCATGAATACAGGAAGAGTGAGTACATATATCTCGCACTCTGCATGGTATCTGACGAGAATTCACAACTGATTCGCGAAATAATGTACAAGAAGAGAGAAAGTTTCGACCTTATCCAATTTATAAATCATGACCCAAAAAAGTTACAAGTCGCATGTGACTGCAGCAGCGGAGTGAGAGCATCTACCTCACACCAAAGATAAATCATGACCAAAAGAACAAACAAGTTGAAAGATAATGCAACAGGAGGGAGAAAGTTACCACCGGAATTTTACACATAGCGTAAATCCCGATCCAAAGCATCTCATAGTCAAAGATAATGTACCAGTAGAGAGCGAGTTTCTACCTCACACTAAACATAAATCTCGACATCTAGAACAGATTCGTCGAGAGAGAGAGAGGGCACAACTCCGCACACCGGCGTCGAAACCACGACAAAATTCTTGAACGAGTCCTAACGGTCTCGTGATCTGCCTAAAGTGTGGATATATATTAGGCCAGTTTGCGAGCTTGCAAACACCATAAATTCTTAAGGTCAACAGCTGGCTGGCCGCCGAGGGGATAACGCGAAACCCAATGGCACAGCTCCAGCTGCCTCAAGATGCGGTGCTGGGTCATCCTCGCCATAAATGATAAATACAAGTATATACCCGCCGTGTATTATGGGAATATTTCTATGAGAGGAGCTGGAAGCTACTTTTTGATTGGAAGTGTTTTCCCCGACTATGAATCACGTTTTTTGTAGACGGTTCACTGTGTATACGAAGTAATTATTGCTAGTTGTTACCCTGTGATTGTGATGAGAAAACCAATCAAAATCCAAAGGTGCAGAGGATTTTTCTAGACTTCAATCCTGAACATGTTCTGTTATTATGATTTCTTGTATTTGCAGAAAACCATTGGATGAATTGTTAGTACTGCGCAGGTTTGCTATTAAAAATAATAGCAGACACTCAGATGCATATGTATGATGTGCAATTGGTATCCTAATAAATGTTTTGCTATAATCTTCAGGGATGCTATCAAAAGAATCCCATATTGAGTGGAAGTAAAATGGCAAGTTATTTTCTGACACGATGCCCATGAAAACATATTCTAGTTTAAGGGTTTAGTGTTTCAGATGCCAAAGGTATTATTTTTCAGTCAAATTAACATTTATTATTATGGCACTGAACAGCATAGGAGTTTGCTTTGCAGTGGAAGAAAATTAATGCAACAAGGAAGATTAAGAGCGAGACTAAAATAACTGTCTATAAAGACTTCTTATTAAAGGCTGTGTGCTAACCAGTAAGAAACAACCGAACGCTTCGGAATATCTCTTCATCATCAGTAGAAAAATTCCGGAAAACAATATTACACAATATTACAAAGGTAAACTGTGACAAAGCAAGTCAGATTATAGTGTCTTACTTATTATTTTAAGGGTTCGCAGCGTCAAGACCAAGGAACTTCAATAGAGAAGGAGGGAGCTTTGTGGCCCAGTTACAGACTTGCCAGCGAGTCAACAAGATCTCTTATGGCTGTGAGACGTTCATTGGTGGAAAAGACGGGGGAGCACTGAGTTTCATGGGGGAGCAGCAGACGAACCGAGTTACTGATATGCAATTGGTGCTTACGTGACTGGCTGCAGCCATAAGAGACTCTTTACTGATATGCGATTGGTGCATTCGACAACTGGCTGACAGCTATAAGAGACTCTTGAGCTTCAACGAGCTAGGCTACTGGCTCCCTCCTTCTCTATACAAGCTCCTTGGGTTAGAGACTCTGGTTGTCCTCTCAAGCTCCATTGAAAGTGATAGGCAGAAAATAGGCCGGGTTGCAGAAGATGGCAAACGTATCTTAAGCAGGGACAGTTGAAATTCCAACAATGAAG
>LQNS02276924.1:16442488-16458231 GCA_001587735.2 Parhyale hawaiensis | reverse complement strand
TAAAACATAAACTTATCACGATAGAGATATCTCTGTGTGTACGTAATTTTAGCGTTAAACCTTTGGTTAATATCTATAGTACTTTAGTTGAAATAATTGGAGAGCATATACGAGAAGTAGAGTAACGCTTTAATTATAACTACGGGCTTTACTGCACTCATCGAATTAGCGCTCAAACAGCAATATTAGGTTTACTGCAAGGATTATGGTTGCAATACTAGTTTTAGGGGAGTGAAATTGCTTTGCAACGAGAAGTAAGCATAGCAAGCTGTTATATGTCTTGAGCGCCCAGTATCCCTAGTGGAAGATGTGGCAAACACTAATGGCGAAAACGTTGGAACTTGTAGTGGAAATTTACGACATGTGAATAAACGTAGAACTTCTGATTATACGAAGAAATGGCAGACTATGTTATGACGAAAAGATTAACTTTGAGGCTTTCCTTTTAGAGTTAAACTTCCCTCAGGCCTGAAAATATTATCTTAGGAAGAACCGCAATACAATGGCACAGTAGTGTGATAGTGGTACCGAATGTATAGTTTTGGTAATCGGTGTTCAGGGTGTAGAAATATTATTATTCTTCTAATTTAAGCCTCCCTCCCCATAAAGTACTCGGTGATCAGAAGAGAAGAAGCAAGGAGGGTCATGAAGAATGTCGAGAGAAACTGGGAACCCATGCACGAGTCAACGCGCATGGTAACAACAATTCGAGAAAGAAGAGGAAGAACAGAAAAAAAACATCAGTAGGAGTATGAAAATAGAAGGAAGTATAGTGGGTACGAAAGACTGACGTCCCGAAGGCCTAGCTAATGGCTAATATAATGGACATTTTTTGTAGATAAACATGGAGTCTCGAGTTTGTTTACAAAATCTCATTGACCGTTCTTGCGCTTTTCGGTGATGACAATGATCATAATCTGATAACGGACGAGGCCATAAAAAGATGCACGAGGATAGGCGAACTTAACTAACCTAGCCCTATGACCCATCCTATGCCCCGTGAGGGGCTTCGCTATGTGCTTCTGCTGTTTTTCTCGTTTGCGTATTACCAATGCTCTGATAGGTCTAATTTCTTCAAATAATCACCACAAACTTAGGCATTTTGCGCCCGTTCAAACCAAACTTGTATAACAGATAACCATTTTTCAAAACTACTTCAAACAGTTACGGTATGCAACAAGGCCTAAACGTTTTGCATAACTGGTTAAGTCTGAGGGGCAAATGAATTAAAGTTTCAGTCATACATGCGAGTTAGGCCTGCAGCTCACAACGGTCAGGTGTCCTGAATTTCAGACCGAACATTTTAAACGTTTGCATAACTGTTTAAGTAGTTTTGCAAGATGGTTAACTGCTGTACAGGTTTGGTTTAAATGGGTGCAAAATGTTTAAATTTGTGGTGATTGTTTAAAGAAATTAGAGCAATGGTAAAACGCAAAAGGCAAAAACAGTAAGCAAGCAAGCTTTTGTAAGAGTCGAGTTTTCGTACTGAAAGATTTTAGCAACGTGGACTGTACGTTTCATGATCAGTATTCCGCACCACGAATGGCCTCGAACGATGATCAAAACAGCGCCGTGGCGAGAACCAGTGCAAATATTGGGATAAACTACACTATAGGTTATGCGAAGCACCCATGACTAAGAAAAGTCGCTAAAAACAGACAAAAAGCAAGGGACATGGTCGAAGAATGTAGTACGTGGAAAACCCACTCATGGTGAATTACCACACACAATAGAAACTTAGGAAAGAAGAGGAGAAAAAAACGACTAACAGGTATAGTATGGAAATAAAAACAAGGAAAAATGGACTTTGAAGCAAAGAAGTAGCTACTGTAGGGAGCAAAGAACTGTTAAAAAATTACTTGCAACAGCTTCTTGGGAGCTGCATGCTCAGCATTCACTTCGAGGACAAGCTCGTAATATTCTATGATATGAAACTATGACTAGAACGCCTCATGGCTCAAGTCGATTACCCGCGGTGGGAGCAAAAATTTCATCTCCAGCATTTTTAATGGCCATCCTGCACTAATTTTTTGAAGTGAATCACATCGAGGACAGCCCATCAGACTCTCTGCCAAAAATCATGAACATTGCTCAACTCTTTCTAGCTTTTTTGGGTGGAGAACAAATTTCATTGACGTCCTTTTCTATGGCCAGCTAAACCCAGTTTTTTGGCATGGTTCACATCGAGTTCAACCCACCAGACTCCCTGCAAAAAATTATGAACATTGCTCAACTCCGTTGACCATTCATTGGGTGGACAGACACACATACAAACTTAAATGTTCAATGAAAGCGTCATCACGACTCTTCACTTCGCTCGCGGCCGATAACAAGGCACTTTGCGAAGCTTGGGACAAATACAGACCGTTTCATAGCTACCATATTACCCTCTTAACTTAAACCCGTTAACGGACTTGCCCTGAGCATATCCGCTCCCCTATTACATACTACTGCATTTGGTGATTACTGTAAAAATTAAATTGAAATTACTTCGAAAAACAAACACCCGAAAGTAAAGGCAGTGATAGCGACTGAGAGCGATTCTAAGCTCAACAGTTGTGCCTCTTAATTCGTATTATCGAACAGCATATAAGTGAATCTAAAACAACTGAACTAAACTGTTCGATATGTAAGCATTACTTGAAGCATCATTTATATTCGAGTCCACTCTCTGCTATTGGGTGAAGATTTTTCAATTAGCCACAGCGTAGCATGTCTTAAGTTACCTGTCGACAGCAGAGAAACTTGGAGATATCTCGTGTGCCTCTGACCAGACGGTGAGACTAACAAGTCTCCGAGGCTTACCTTGTCTACAATTTCACGCAGGTGCGTTGGTTTTGTCTCTTTGGATCGTGCGGAAAGTGTTAGAAATTACCAAATGATCCTATTTCGTTAAACCGGCTGAGAGCTCCAGTTTTTTTTTTATCAAGAATGAGCTTTTAGTGGTCCCCAGACCAACTCATCAATGGTCAGAGCTTGAAACTCGATTCAAGACGTCCAAACCAGTTCACTTTTTATTGAAGTACCTACCGGACATGTCTAGCCTCAAAGTTTTAATTACGCCGGCCATTGGAACGCTCCCTAGTCTACAGAGTGTTTTTCATGAATGACCTGCCCGTTGAAATGAGAGAACAGCAAACCGAAAAAAAACACACGGTTATGGGCAGGGCCTGAAGAGTCAAGGAAGCAAAGTTAACGCGTAAGGCAATAATATCTGCACTACGGTATATATGCATGATATGCACATCCCGATTTCAAACATTTTCCAGCTCTGAACAAGATGAACACTTGCTAGCTAACAAATGGTTTCGGCCGCCTTACAGATTGATTTATGGTCCTAGTTTCTGGGTCTGCCTGAAATTCTGTCAGGAATGAGTATTTATATGAATACACTTTAACCCTAAGCCGACTGACTAACATAAGGTGTCCCGTAAGAACAGCAACATCTGAAGCGTAAGGACACTTCGCTGTATAGATTATCCGAGCAGTTTGGGATTCCAAATTGATGGTAAGAGCAGTGCGCTTACTGGTTCCAGTTCCATGAACCGACCTTAATGTATTTTCCCAATTTAAACTCAGCTCTATAAAAGACAAGAGAGAAACGCCTCAAGCACCCACAGCTGAGTTGCAGCAGCTGAAGAAGTCATCATGCATCGGAAACTCGGTGGTGAAATTAAGCTTTTGAGATTCGATCTGTCCGGAATTTCGGACCTTTGTGCTGGTCTCCACCTGCTGACTCTGACTTCTAGCATTAACGCTTAAATGAAAACTCTTGACAGGTGCATTGGGCTTACCCTGGAGTCCACTTACAAGTGTTAATTCTAAATTTATTACCAATGGTCCTCCCGAAAATTTAGTGCACCGTAAATTGAAATTCTAAGCCAGCTCATGTGTAATTGCGATCCTTCTAGCACCTGCAACACGATCCAACAAAGCGAAACCAACGCCTTTGCCTGAAGTTGCCCTCGCCTTTCCAATCTATAACACCTTAATTAGACCGCGATAATCTCAGTAGAATTCATCTCCAAATCAAATAAAGCTTCACCGATTATAACTGATGTAAACAGATTTAAAATTTATCTAGGTGGCGATATTACAGCAGTAACAAGCTATTTTATTTAATACTTCAAACTGAAAATTTAATACTCCTACATCAGCTATATACACCAGAAACTAATAATTCACCTAGAAATGTTATTTAAAATGATGGATGCAGAGATAAACGTAGAGAAGCAACATTAATCGCTTTGGAATATAGCTTCAACTAAACAGCTACACATCAAAGATAGTTCATATAAACACACATAAGACATACATCAACGCGGTCGAAGGCACATCAGCTGTGCCATCAGAACAAAAGTTTCAAAAATAACTTTGGAATTTATCTAAAGTAAAAATATTTCTGCACCAAAAATAGATCAAATGAACATACCTTACAGTTGTATCGGTATATCACTTGTCGACATGTAGCCGGCGGATGCGTTTGAAATTTAGGTTAACTA
Organism: Parhyale hawaiensis; assembly: GCA_001587735.2. Taxonomy (NCBI): domain Eukaryota; kingdom Metazoa; phylum Arthropoda; class Malacostraca; order Amphipoda; family Hyalidae; genus Parhyale; species Parhyale hawaiensis. The sequence goes on along the minus strand of LQNS02276924.1, from coordinate 16,453,729 downwards.
AACACACCTGAGAGTTGTCTATGATGTGGCGAGTGTGGCAACGGCAATGTGGATACAGAAGCGCGGCGACGGCCTCGTCGAAATTTATCTCCAAATAAAAACAAAGGCAGATTAAGTAAACACACCTGAGAGCTATCTAGGGCACAACAGGTGTGGCGGCGGTGACGCTACTAACGCTCGGACTGACCGCACAGGGCACGACGACTGCTTATCTTACCAAACAATCGTAAGGACTGGTCATAGATACTTATCAATCGGTTCATTTGTATGGAGGGTAGCCGGTGCCGTCTGGAAATGTAATCCCAAGGTAGGTATAGTGGCTGCACGGAAAACCCGATAGACTGGCACCGGCGCTTTGTAGGTAAAGTTCTGCAGATTAAAATCAATGTTAAGGCCGTGGCAGAAGTGGCAAGTGTAGTTGCCAGGTAGTGGACGAAGTCCAGCATCTTTGACGTGAAAAAATGCGCTCTAAGTTCGGTGAGGAGTCCCATCGGTCTCTTTACCTTCTAAAAAAGCTATTCAAGTACCACATGAGAGCGCATTTAGAAAACAGACTATTGTTCCCACTGCCATGTAAAGATATAGGCAGTATATATGTGAATACGTTGCTGCCTCCTTTTCAAGCAACAAAAAAGGCATAGCTTACCCATTTTTAGTTCCTTCCATAATTGAAGCGATACACAAAACTTTGCATGTGACACTTGCTCAGCCGGCTGACTTAACCGTTAACTTAACATTCTATTATCAATATAAGGTCGACTAGTCTAAAATTAAAATTTGACGTTTCGAGACGTCCTTTTCCATCATCAGATTTAAAGGAAATACTATTAACAACAAAAGGAAAGGAAAGGACGTCCCGAAACGACAAATTTTAATTTTAGACTAGTCGACCTTATATTTAGATGAAATTTTCCCTATTTTAGCTTTGCTATTATCAATTCTTAGCAGACTAACAGCCATGTTTACTATGACACGATAAAATGTTCGGGGCCCGAGTAGCATGTTTGCGAAACACAAGACTGACGTATGAACGTCCCTTGTGAAAGCAAATCGAACGTACCGTCTGCTGCTGTCTAATGGTCGCCTACTTCTTCCAATATCGAGGAACTTATAGCAAAATGTTTTAAGTAGGGCAATGTTGGTAGCCCGATGGGGACCATTGCATTTCGAAAAGAGTTTTAAGTAATACACCGTTGAATGAGAATTATTGTTCTTATTAGTGATATGGTGAATAGTTCAAGCCTTCATCTCCAGTCTAGAGTCGATCTGAGGGCGAGTTCACACGTCCCTCATCGTAACGCGTTCAATCACGAAAATGAACACGAGCAGTGAGTCAACTTTTTTTGACGTTCCACACGTAGAAGTGTCCTTTCAAGTGAATGACATCGCGCGTTCAGCTATGATATAGTTTCTTTACATTTTCGCTTACATTTCGCGTCGGTTTGAAGTCACATTCGTATCTCATAATCTTATAGGCCGATTTTGATGGGAACAGCCAATTTCTAGAATATTTATAGCCTGATGAACCGAATGAAGGGAGAACAACAAAGACCGATCAAATCAAAGATGGCGCCCGTGTTCTTACAACATTTTCAGGTGTTAAATGGGAGTACAGTAATTGTTCAAGTGACGATGAAAAAGCATTTTTGTTGATTTGTTCATGATATGAGGATGCTATAGAGAGTAAGTTCACTATTTATAAGTTCTATTTACTGGCGAGCCCCGTAGGAGTGTATTCCCCCGTAGGATTGTATTCATACAACTTGAATGACGCGACGCGTTCAAAAAAGGGATATGCTTTATCCTTTAGTCTCCGGCATTTGCTTTAACCTCTTTAATCAACGAATTAACCCGAGTATGCTCGTCCAGTAGTTCCTAGTGTTTATATGTTACTCCTACCAACCTGTAAAAACTTAATAAAAAATTAGTTCGTTAAAGGGGGAAGAAGCCAAAGCCTGAAGAAGCTTGAATCAACGGGGCCAAAGCCGGGGCTCCTGCCTGAAGTTTCGGATAAGTCAAGCCTCGAAAGCTTCATTTTGCTGCCCAGTTGAGCCTGTCTGTATAGTATGTAGACCGACACGTGGAATCCATGGACGAGGGTGTTCCCATATACGATCAACACGTATGTAAAGAGAAATTCCACGAAAAACTACTTTCATTTGGCCCAAATAGGGACACCTGAAAGCTTTTCCAAGAGTGGATAAAACTATATACAAAGAAACATTCCGTGAAGAAACTAACAAGTCTGCGTTTGGAAACTGTACATTGTTCTTCGCTTTAGGACCAGTCAAACAGGCTTCTTCGACAAAAAAAATAAAAACCACGAGACGTACAAACTGAAATTCTTCATGGCCGGGGCCACGTACACTATACAATCGCAAACTAGTCATTGCGATTACGTACTGAAAGTGGGCATCCGGGATACCTCTGGAAAGTATTTACTTAAATTGAAGGATGTGCGAGCTGAGCGGCCGCCCATAAGTTGAGCGTGCCGTTGAAAAATGCAACCTTGGCACAAGACAACGTAATAATCAACTTTTTGGGAAAAAAATTCTATATTACCTTAGGTCAATTAAAAAGTGGGAGCTCAACTCTGATTGGCTCTAACATCTGCCACAAGAAATAATAATAAAAATGAACAAAATCGGTAAGATATACTTCAGATCCGTGATTCCGTACTTAAAGTAATAAGATCTTATTATAAAAAAGTAATTTAAGGCCACTTCTGAAGTTCCAGGTCAAGTTACGGAAGACACTAATGGATCAATGAGCGCCGGTTCATCAGGACGAGAAAAAAAAAAAAACAGAGGTAAAAAGAGGTCCGTAAGGAAACCTGTACAATAACGAAGAAAAAAAAAATGGAATGTTCTCAAAAAGGATTTTCAACTGCACTTGTCAACCACTCGTCTTTGACAAGCTAGACAAGTGTTAAACAGAGACATTCAAGTATATACTCCACTATATATTGAAGCATATAGATGTGTCAACCACTAAAAAACTTAAATTAAAGACGTTCTCAAACTATTTATATTATGTCGAATAGTTTAAGGCACAGTTTACACACACCAGGCGATCTAACACAGGAAGAAATAAGGAACATAGCATGTGGAGAGAAACGTGGAACCTACGCACTAGGGTGTTCCCACACAGGCTCAACGCTCATGGACACGGCAAGTTCGGAAAGAAGAGGAAAAACAGAAGAAAGTAATTTCAGTAGGAGCATCCAATTGGAAGGGAGTGAAGTGGGCACGAGAGACTAAAATTCAGATCGGGATCCTCTTGAGGCGCTGCTCCTCGTAACATAGGATACGCGAACCTAAGTTACCTAACCTTGTGGTCCATCCCATGCTTTCTAATGGGTTCAAACTACGTTAAATCAGCTACCAGACGGGTCAAGCTTCCCCCCCCCCCCCCCACTACCGATATCAAAATAAACTATGCAGATTAAAGTACCATTATCCAAAGCTCTACCTCTACGCTTAACTAAGTAGAAAGACAAAAACAGTTTTGACATATTTCACGCCTAGCAAACCAACGAAAAAAAGTACAGTCGTCGACACCACCAGTCGTTCCCCGACAGCAAGGGTCCCAGTGGAGAGAAGGCATTCGCCCCTCAGCATACATAAATCATGACACAAAGTACCGATCACATTCTCACCTTATACATAAACTGTGACACCAATAATACCAGCAACTGTCCTGTCGAGAGTGAGGGCTTCACTGGAGACGAGGCATTCACCTAACAATGACAAATCATGAATACAGGAACAGTGACTCCATATATCTCGCACTCCGCATGGTATCTGACAAGAATTCACAACTGATTCGCAAAATAATGCACCAGAAGAGAGGAAGTTTCGACCTTATCCAGTTTATAAATCCCGACCCAAAAAAGCTACAAGTCGCATGATACTGCAGCAGTGGAGTGAGAGCATCTACCTCGCACCAATGATAAATCATGACCAAAAAAACAAACAAGTTGAAAGATAACGCAACAGGAGGGAGAAAGTTACCACCGGAATTTTCCATCTAACATAAATCCCGATCCAAAACATCTCATAGTCAAAGATAACGTACCAGTAGAGAGTAAGTTTCTACCTCACACTAAACATAAATCTCGACATCTAGAACAGATTCGTCGAGAGAGAGAGGGCACAACTCCGCACACCGGCGTCGAAACCACGACAAAATTCTTGAACGAGTCCTAACGGTCTCGTGATCTGCCTAAAGTGTGGATATATATTAGGCCACTTTGCGAGCTTGCAAACACCATAAATTCTTAAGGTCAACAGCTGGCTGGCCGCCGAGGGGATAACGCGAAACCCAATGGCACAGCTCCAGCTGCCTCGAGATACTGTGCTGGGTCATCCTCGCCATAAATGATAAATACAGGTATATACCCGCCGTATATTATGGGAATATTTCTATGAGAGGAGCTGGAAGCTACTTTCAGATTGGAAGTGTTTTCCCCGACTATGAATCACGTTTTTTTTAGACGGTTCACTGTGTGTACGAAGTAATTATTGCTAGTTGTTACCCTGTGATTGTGATGAGAAAACCAATCAAAATCCAAAGGTGCAGAGGATTTTTCTAGACTTCAATCCTGAACATGTTCTGTTATAATAATTTCTTGTATTTGAAGAAAGCTATTTAATGAATTCTTAGTACTGCGCAGGTTTGCTATTAAAAATAATAGCAGACACTCAGATACATATGTATGATGTGCTATTGGTATCCTAAGAAATGTTTTGCAATAATCTTCAGGGATGCTATCAAAAGAATCCAATATCGAGTGGAAGTAAAATGGCAAGTTATTTTCTGACACGATGCCCATGAAAACATATTCTAGTTTAAGGGTTTAGTGTTACAGATGCCAAAGGTATTATTTTTCAGTCAAATTAACATTTACCATTAATGGCACTGAACAGCATAGGAGTTTGCTTTGCAGTGGAAAAAATTATTGAACAAGGAAGATCAAGAGTGAGACTAAAATAACTGTCTGTAAAGACTTCTTATTAAAGGCTGTGTGTGCCAACCAGTAAGAAACAACCGAACGCTTCGGAATATCTCTTCATCATCAGTAGAAAAATTCTGGAAAACAATATTACACAATATTACAAAGGTAAATTGTGACAATGCAAGTCAGATTGTTGTGTCTTGCTTATTATTTTAAGGCTTCGCAGCGTCAAGACTGCCAAGAAATTAGAACGTGGAAGATTTGTTACCAATCAAAATATACCTTCAGGTGAAGGGATATAATACTAAAAAAAAGTTCAATAGCAGCAACTAGATTACATAATTAATTTGATCTAGCTTCCCAAGTCACTAGGAAGTGTTCCTAAAAGAGGAAATGCCCGGTTACTTTACGAAAGTGATTAACCGACTCTGAGCACATAGGATCACCATTGACGAGAACAGACCGTCGTCAGCTTGTCGGCCTCAAGAATATTATATAGGATAATTTATACCACTCTCGTTATAGTAATAGAACTAAGGGGTTCCATATAAGGGACTTCTATTCCACCGAATTTATACGGAGGATGATTGCATACCACGTGTGTGGTTTCTGACTATGAATGTAATAGAGTAGAGCGAGCCTATGGTATACAGAGGGCTTGCCCCCATACGAATACTACGTAGGATAATTTCATACCACGGTGTCGTTTTAACAATAAATATAGAGCAAAGCGAGCCCAATGTAAGGGGCTTGTCTACCCAGCGAAAGAGTCCATACATCAGGAGAACATGAGGTATGAATCAAGAACCCGTGACCCGAGCCAGGAGGGTCGAGACAGCTCGAGTCAGGGTATTAAGTCCGCCCAGGTTTGTCACGTCAAACAACCCTCCCGCTCGCACTAGGTGCTGTGACTCGTACCTATATGCCGCGACACCACACACATACCCCACGAAAGTGCTGTTGTATAGGGGTGCTTAGTGATGCTGTATAGGGGCAATGTCATAGCTTTACCCCTTTACGCGTATGGGGTGCCTAGTGCTGCTGGAAGGGCACGATCACACCTTTGGCAGTAAGTGTGTAAGGGGTGCTTAGTGCTGCTGTATAGGGGCACCATTATAGCTTTAGCATTTCTAACTCAGGCTGCGCTTGGTTGTCCCTACACTGTGGTCTGACCATTTTATCTAGGCAGTTCGGCCGTGGCCAAATTCCTCTATAGATTTGTCAACTCCATGTATATATCTGAGATTTTGTTCGGCCCATATCTTAGCCCCGTCCACTACCTATATATAGAAAAATCTCAGAAACATCCACAGAATTGGCACCGCCATAGAGGAATTTGACCACGACCGAACTGCCTTGCTAAAAGGGTTAGAGTTCTTCCATGGTATTTTTATGGGAGATAGAGCCATGGAGGTGATAGTTTCTAGCACAGTCATGGTAAGATAATTTTATATTTTGGAGAGGTAATTTTAGGTTATAGTTTTTAGCACAGTCATGGTAAGATAATTTTATATTTTGGAGAGGTAATTTCCATGCTATGTTGTAAACTGACGCTTATAATTAGCACTAGCAATACATAATTCGAGATACTCCTCTCTAAAATTAGTGTTTTTTATGATGCACAATATTCTACAGTGCATAGACAGTGCAGATTTCTCGCTCAAATCCGCGTTAAAGGTAAAAGGTAAGTCAACTTTGACCGCACCCTCAACTGGGAAAGCCCACATGCACTGGTTTGTGCTGCGGATATAGTCCCACTGGCTCCAGAGGAGTAAGTGTGGCTGTAGTGGACCACGGGTCAACAAGAACAATGGCGTCAATATGACGATGGATTCAAATGACCCTCAACCCCACCCTCTTCATTTCTAAGGAAAGCAATTCCACCACGGCGCAGTGCATGCACACAACTGCCGAGTCAGCACACATGGACAAGCAAAAAGCTCGCGTGCCTGGGTTAGCATCGAACCAGCAATACAAGGATTGAAAGCTGCGAACGTAAGCATGATGCTACGCACACGGTCACTGAAATTAGTGCATTTACCTTCAATTTGAGTTTTCGCTAGGGATAGACAATTCCGATTCATCTTTCAATCAAATTAATGTCCATTTGCTCAAGCGTTGTGTGATCCATTCCGAGTATTTTTTTTGCCGGAGTTTTTTGTCGCTGCTGAACCAGACACGCGTATGATCTTCTATATAATGTTTAGTTATTGCCAAATTTGATCGTGCAGCGACCATTTCTTATAAAGATAGGCTGCAGAATTTTCCTGGAAACTAATTAGGTTCGTCTTCATATTCTTGCTATTGCTTGACTGTTGAACTTTTAAAATTTGCGTGATTGCTCACAGGATGGAGAGTCTGCTGCCCACCCCGAACTCTTACTGGCATCAGTCACACATTTCCCTCATCACGCAAGAGTTCGAAGTTGCTAGTGTAATGCATCTTTTTAAAGAGAAAACATCAAGGTATGAACGAGAAAAAGGTTCTTCTACAACGACTTTCATTACTCGTTTTTGACGGCACGATTCACTAGTGTAAATGAATCAGAAATAATGATGGGATTGTTACGTTGCTCAGTGTTTGTGGATGCAGAAACGTTCTGCTCGTCGTCAGTAAGATCTGTCTTATAAAAATTCAAGTTCTAAAATCTATTATGAAGAAATAATCTACCTAAATGTACAATACGCATTGCTATCATGATAATTTGGTCGAATTCCCTCGTAGACCAAAAAGAAAAATACTGAGTTTTATTTAACCGCATTGCCCCCGGTCATTCGAATTTTATTTAACCGCATTGAACCCGGTCATTTGAGTTTTATTTAAAAGCATTGCCCCTGGTCATTTGAGTTTTATTTAACAGCATTGCCCCCGGTCATTCGAGTTTTATTTAACCGCAATGCCCCCGGTCATTCGAGTTTTATTTAACCGCAATGCCCCCGGTCATTCGAGTTTTATTTAACCGCAATGCCCCCGGTCATTCGAGTTTTATTTAACCGCATTGCCCCCTGTCATTCTAGTTTTATTTAACCGCATTGTCCAGGGTCATTCGAGTTTTATTTAACCGCATTGCCCCTGGTCATTCGAATTTTATTTAACCGCATTGCCACGGGTCATTCATTCGAGAGGTAGCCGTCTCTAAATTACGGTTATTGTTATACAGGACAGTTTAAGCCTTACTAAATCAGAGCAAAACTGTTGTAAGAGATGAGAAGGAATTAATTATGGGACATAATAAGCCAAGAAAACGTGGACGCCATGCAATACTGTATTCCCACACAGTGTCAACGTGCATGAGAACAGTAAGTTGAGAAAGAACAGGAAGACCAGAATAAAATATCATCTGTAGGGTCGTGACTTCACAATATATTCGCATACGTTTAGATAAAATACTGTGAGTTGACTAAGCTTTTCTGCAAAAATAGGATGCCTACGCATGCACTTCACTAGTTCAAACTATGAAAATCGAAATTCAGTCATACAATTGGACAGAATATGCGTACATATTTTGCAAAGTCACAACCCTAATCATCAGTCAACGAATGATAATGCAAAGAAGTAAAGTGGGCACGAAAGATACACGTTCCAAAGGCCTAGCTAAGGCTAAGGTAACCTACACGATCCCTCCCCCCACCGCGGTTGTCGCTGCTTCCCATAACTAGGGATGAGCGGACCTAACCGGCTGTCCTTACACCGCGACGCACCCGTTTCTTAATGGTTTCACATTCACACCTCCTTACTGAATCAAACAGTAACCTTAACCAGAACGCCTCGTGCGTAATACCACTAGTCGTAATTAGAGGGGAGGGGGCTCGACTGAAAATACTTTGTCAGCTGTTTTGGAATTTTTCACATCAATAGGCTAACATTACTTTTCTGCGTGCCTACAAGAGACTGTGTTGATAGCTCAATTTCTTCTGTTTTTGAATGGAAAGACATAGAAATACAGACACGTACGAAATGAAAGATCACCTCACTCATTTCGTCCACTGGTCATAAATAATGAGTATGAGTTTAAATCTTCCACACATAATGTCATCCAAGACCTTCCTAAAACCAGGCCTCGTTTTTGGTCTACTCTTCTTTCCCAACGAGCTCAAAGATGGTTCATAAAATACAGCTGTGCAATGGACAGTATAGCTTACAATCCGTTTTTTCCCACATAAAAAGTAGCTTTAAGTGTGCATTTAATTGTTATTCATACAGTCTACCTAGTCTATAATCTATCATTCGATTCACGATAAGTAGCTTAAAATAATAATGTGTTCTAATTTCCCTCATAACATGGCATGGATAAATGCACCGTAGACCTCTGCGCAGTCTGCGATCTATTCCTCTGCGTGTAGGAAGCAATTTAAATGAAGTGTTCAAACGTCCCTCAGAAGACGCAGTCTGCAGTTGATCATCTTCTCCCAGGACGTAACCTAAATAAAGATTTCAAATGTCCCCCAGTACATGACATGGAAGAACGCACTGTAACTCAACTTAACCTGCAGCCATATCTTCTTCCCAAAAAGTGGCCAGCCCCAAGTACACACACACACTACGCATCGCTTTCATAATGCGTTCAGATCTTCCCCAGGCATGCATCAGTAATGCTAACAGCCTCTGAGGGGAAAAATTCATTCTGTGACCCCAAGCTTTGTGCATACGCTGCTCACTCTAAAGCGCAACACATAAACTCTGCCGTCTAACCAAGCATAAATTCTTGAGGGGATGCAATAAAGAAGGGTCGTCACCTCGTGAGCGGCGTGCTTTACAAGGGCAGCGGGAAATTCCTTAATATTTACTGGCTCCTTGCAATTCAACGGAAACTGAACATCCAAAAGGACTCCGTTCTTCATAGGGATTGGTGGGCATTGCGGTACTGCTAGATTTTGGAGGCATACGAAGCGTGGCTGCAAGAGAAGAGAATGTTCGGCGAAATGCACTGGAACTCACGTTACGTATGTTGTTAACATGAAAAGCACATAGTCTAAGGGAGGAAGATTGATGCGGTGAGATGCTCGTAGTGTATTTTCATGGCTGAAGGACATATTTATACGCTTCGAAAGGAATTAGGTAATCAAATTGAAATCTTAAAGAAACCTACGACGATTTTGCAAATCATTCGACTGTTATTTCAATTATTCTTGTTCTAAATGTCTATGGATATTTAGACAACCACCACCCAGTGTATACGCGCACCCTTACCAACAGCAGCTGCCCATTGGCGAACGTTCCCATTTTCATCAAGTTGCCTTGCAGATCACTGCGCTTGAAAAAAAAAAACAGTAGTTGGGAAGGAAGAGTAATCGAAAACAACCTCCAATAATGAAATAGTATAGAGTAAAAAAACAAGATATTAAAAAAAACTTGTTACGAGATAGGCAATATTTGCAATCCCCAGGGCTAGCGGCAATTATTAGCGACCCAGTTGTCAGACGAGCTCAAAACGGTGATTGGATAATCTGAAATTTCCGCAATTTTCAAAATCGAGTCAGTTCTGACAGCTCGTGAGTGCATTAGGTGCTAACATGCAGCTTCTGGTCATGCACTACATATGCATGGTGTTTGATTGCATAGATAATGCGATTGTGTTCGTAAATGCCTAAACAAGGGCTGTCATTGAATAAGCGTGCACAAATTGGTCACGTGTTGTGGCCACATGTTGCTGCTTGGCCACGTGAGAAACTGAGACACTGGCAGCACGGAGAGATGAGATAAGCTGCAGGCTGTGCTCGAGTATTCCTTTCACAAACTCGCATGTGACTTATATCATCGTTACTAATTCTGCTATTTGTTTTATTTTATACTACTAGTGGCCCGTGCCGTCATTATAAATGACGGCAAAAAATGAACACTTCACCAAAACCACCGGCGTCTCTTGTGCTTGTTACTCTTTAGATGGCTTCTTAAATGTAAATTCAGCATTCTGTCTAAACAATCTATACTGTAATAAGAGAACTGTCTGTCAGTCCGTCCGTCCGTCAATATGTCCGAAGCCTCATACTGAAGAGAGTGATTCCAAGGTACCCAACTTTTTTTTTGCTTTTGAAATCTGAATTTTCTCAACTTGATGAGTGTACACTCAACTTGATGAGTGTACACTCAACTTGATGAGTGTACACTCAACTTGATGAGTGTACACTCAACTTGATGAGTGTACACTCAACTTGATGAGTGTACACTCAACTTGTTGACTGTACACTCAACTTGTTGACTGTACACTCAACTTGTTGACTGTACACTCAACTTGTTGACTGTACACTCAACTTGTTGACTGTACACTCAACTTGTTGACTGTA
>LQNS02276924.1:16386087-16436008 GCA_001587735.2 Parhyale hawaiensis | reverse complement strand
TTACTGAGCTAAGCAAGATGGGGCTTCTTATTATAAGTCGTTGAGGCTCCTACCCGCTCCCGTATTGCCCATCGTACTTCATAAGCAATATTGGTGTGCAGGAAGTCGTTAAGATGAGCTACAGCAGTCTTCGGACGTCTTAAAGGAGTTCTCCAAGAGTACTAAACGAAGACCATCGCTGAACAAAAGAGTTAGCGTGGTGTAATTAAACTTTGTATGTGTAAATACATGAATTTAATTCTTCGAGCGCAAGATACAGTCACAATGATGTAACTTTAGTCTTCCAGCAGCTTTAAAAGAATTCTCGAAGAATACTTCGTTGACCAGTTATTGTTTAAGGCAGTGGTTCTTAACCTTTTTACTGCCACGCCCCCCTTGGGAATATATTTTTGTCTTCGATCCCCCTTAGTGCTTGTAAAATAAATATGGTACCAAAAAACGACTAAACGTACCAGATAAGTTCAAACTAGAGCACCCTGAGAGTGCATACCTCCACCAAGCAAGGCTACGGTAATGAAAAATTCAAATTGGGTCTGAAACCATGATTTTTATGCCTACTCTAAAATCTAGGTAATTATTTGTGCCTTTTGACAGTACAGTGGCTGCAAGAAATAGTTTTGCGCCATACCAAAAACCAGCACGGCGTCACAATGGGTCGGAAGAAGCTTACCACTGAAAAAAAAAAAGACTCGGGCCCTCACTCTAATCGAGCCGGGAGTGCCGGTAAACTGCGTAGCTGTCGAGCTGAATGTTAGCCGAGTGTCCCTCTTCAAGCTTAAAAAGTCAGCTGCCGCACTACCTGCCGGGAGCAAACCGCGACGCAAAGTGGGATATGGACGCAAGAGAAAGACCACATCAAGCCTCACCTCTTTCACGAGTCAGTCCTTGTTGTTGCCTTTCTCTTGCGCCCACATCCCACTTTACAGGGCGGCATCGTTCCTGCGGGGAGTGCGACAGTTGATTTTTCAAGCCTGAAGAAGGACACTCGGCTGACATTCAATTGGAAAGCTAAGCGGTTCATCGGTACTCCGTGCTCGATTAGGGTGAGGGCCCCGAGTCTTTTCTTCAATGGTAAGCCATTTTCAACCCATTGTGATTAATGTGATGCCGTGGTGGTTTTTTGTATGATAGAGGTCCGTGGACCAGCTCAACCTACGTGTATTGTGATCCAACTCCGAAGCATCACAGATGGACTGTGTAGCGGGGATTTGTGTGTGGCGCTGGGGTGGAGCAACATACTCCATACCACCCTCCTCTCTTACCTCATACGGCGGGGAATGCGAGAAAGAAAATCATTGGCGAATTACGCAATAACTTTTTTTTTTTTGCGGCACAAAGGTAAATTTTGTTCATGCGGCCATTGTATTAACAGTCTCTGCAATTTTCTTGAAGATCTGTTCATAACTTTTAGAGTTATTCTGCTAACAAACATTATGGCTAACACAAGTCAAACACACAAACGGATCAACCAATCAACCAAAATTTAATCATGTCTTTTAACATTACTGACAACTCTTGTAAGTTTTATGAAGATCCCCATTCGGAACTTTGAGTTATTCTGCTACAAAGCAAAAATCAAACACAGCGGGAAACGAACGATAAACAAGATCTAAGAAAATCATTTCGATTACTCTTCGTAATAAACCTAACAACTCGTGTAAATTTCATGAAAATCCGTCCATGACTTTTTGTCAATAGAGTGTTTTTTATCCGTCTGTTTGTTTGTCTACTTGCCTAAAAGTTGTTTTCACTTAGTAGACAATGACACTTGTTCGGATTGTTAGGGACATTCAAAGCATTAGATCCATTTATTTCTTTTATGAGCTATCTTGGTGAGAGACAGACAGAACAACAATGTAAATCAGGTTTTGCAGCGAAGGCTCGCGCCCCCCCTTGGAAACCGCTCACGCTCCCCAGGGGTCGCGCCGTCCCAGGTCAACAACCACTGGTTTAAGGTGCATACCACTAAGACTGTAACAATGACGTAATAACAATACTACTAACAATTGAACACAATACCTACTTATAAAATAGAAAATATCATAAAAGCAAAAAAATAAATTGATATTAACAATATGCTAAATAATATCGTCTGCATGTGGGTGTCTCACTTGGAGTGTGTTAAGTTGACTTTACTCTTACTGAAAAGATTAGTTTACGTTTCGCTGGTCTCCACATATGGATCGAATTAGAGTGGAGGACAACAATGGACAGGAAGCGTGGTAAGAATATGTACCCAAAGGATCACTGCATGCACGCATATCGAAACTTCAAATCTGAAACAAAAACGCGAGCCAGAATTGTTAACCAGTTTAATCCACAGTTAAAAAAAAGCCAATCTGACAGAGAGTGGAAGGACAAACAGTTTCCCGATAGATTATTATTATTGAGTACTTTGAGCCTCAGTTTCCACAACTAAGGTGATCTCACAGAGGGAGAAACAAGGGACGTTTTGAATATCGACAGAAACTTGGAACTCGTATACAAGGGCGTTCTCACACAAGAACAACGCGTATGGAAACAACTATTCAGAAAAATGTGCAAGAACAGAGTAAAGCATCGTCAGTATCAGTGTGAGAATGGAAAGAAACAATTATAGTGAGCAAGGGGGAAAGTTGTCCCGAAGGCCTAGCTATTGCATCTCGCCCTAATGTCATCTCCTAAATGCTGATTTAATTACCTGATAACTTTATGTCAGTAGCTCACACGCTGTTGGAATACTTCGGTGATACTACACCCTTGCCAATCCAATTTTGATAATAATGCTTCTAGTTAGTCATCGCCTACCGATTACGAATTTCAACCAACGTCCCAAAGGAAGAGTCTCCTTTAAAGTATATGCTGTCAATAGTTACTGCTGAATGATGAATTAGAATTTGGCCTTGTTCAGCTTGAAACAGACGGAATGATTCATGACAGAGCGGATACGTACATAATCATCCCTCGTGTTGACGTAATCCATGCAGAGAAGCGGCCAAATACACAGGGATTGAGCTATAATGCAGAGCTAATCAGATGCAGAGGCCGCTCCTAGAAACGTTCGCTCAAGACAGCTGCTAAATTTCAACTATGCACAGTTCTGGGCACTGCGGCGAAGTAGGTCACTTTCTGTTTGTAAATGCATCCTTGATTAATGCAGTAGGTATTCTGGAGTCTATTCTAAGTTAGGGCCTTCACTGCACAGTCCTTCACTGCACAGTCCTTCACTGCACAGCCCTTCACTGCACAGCCCTTCACTGCACAGCCCTTCACTGCACAGCCCTTCACTGCACAGCCCTTCACTGCACAGCCCTTCACTGCACAGCCCTTCACTGCACAGCCCTTCACTGCACAGTCCTTCACTGCACAGTCCTTCACTGCACAGTCCTTCACTGCACAGTCCTTCACTGCACAGTCCTTCACTGCACAGTCCTTCACTGCACAGTCCTTCACTGCACGGCCCTGCAGTGAAGGTATGTATCTTGTGTCTTAAAAAGCCTTCATTGAAGAGTGAAGTCACGTTAGACCCAAGGAAGCGTTCCAAGAGAGGGGCAGGCAAAATACTGTACATGTCGAATGCCCAGAGAAACGCAGATTAATAAGATACTAGCGAGACCCGTGGAAATTCCACAGTTGGTTTTAGTTTTTTTTTTTCATTATACAGACCCTGACGGGGCCAGAGAGTTGCATACTGACGTTAATCGCATGAAATTGAAAGAGTTTGCACAGAAGCACATTAGTACCGTCTACTTCAAATAGGCCTATACTCAAAACCAACCAAAACTAAAAAAATGTACAATGATCCTTAGCACGTCGATATACAAAAATTTACTGCATATAAAAAGGAGAAACACGGAACCACAAGCCAACAGAGCTCTCACCTGCTTAACATAAAAAATTTAAAACTCAGGATGAAGTGACCGCCTGCTAATCAATGACACTAACATTTTCATCATCACTTCCAAAAATTCAGAAATGATTATTGAAAACCGCATCAAAAGTTTCGAAAGTTTTCAGAGTAACGAGGATGTAGCCTATTACTTCAAGCCCTCACAAAATGGAAAACCTTCTATGCAAGCATCAAAATGGAAAACCTTCGATGCAAGCATCAAAATGGTGGAAGCCAATGTGCATTATTGCATCGTTGACGGCAAATTATCTTAAGGAAAGCAGGAACACTGCTTCAAGAGTAAAAATTCCACACACGCAATGTCGTCAGACAATATTTTCTCGAGTTACAGTAAAATAAAGCAATCATTTTAATCTCAATAAGTAGCAAATAACAGTAACTACACATGCTAAGCCATTAGCTACACGATAAACACTCAAGATATTTTGGTCAAAAGTTTGTGAGCACCCTTAATATATTTACAATTAGCTCTGAACGTTCCCAAGGAGTACGGAAATAAAAAGAGTTTTCTTACCGCAAACACTCTGCCTACGATGCGCCTACATAGTAGTTCCATTACTAAATATTGCGCATAGTTGCCTGAAGAACTGGATGATACAGTTTCATTTATAGATACATACAAAAACTAATTCTTCTTGAAGTTATTTGATAATCATTCCACGCTGGCAACCAACATAGTACCTTCGTCGTCCAGACGGTATAGCGAATAACAGAGTTCCTCAAATAAAAATCAGAAACCCGGCTTCACGTCATTTAAATTTGCAACAACTAAAACAGCGCTTGAGAGCCGAAGTATTTAAGTTCAATTTGTGATCAGCAGAGGCATATATACTGAAGGGTGATCAGCCCCTAAAAAATTGCATACCCTAAAGCTTATAGCTTTTCATTTCTACCATGCATGACTTTTGAAATTTGATCCTGATATGGTAGTATCTCGGTAGAGAGCCCGGCTGTCAAACATGACGCCAATAATTACGTGATTGAGCTTATTGTTCCAGTTCTCATTATAGGTTTTCCTGTAAAATAGGTCTCATCCCTGCAGGCCTGATCTTCCATTAAAGGAACGCAAGTTGCATAGCCATGAGTTTTGTGAGAACAAAATATCCCCCTGCCCTGCAAGAGAAGGCGCGAATACCAGTTTGGAATTGGTCAAATACTGAGCAGCACCATGAAAATTTACTTCAGTCAAAAGAATTCATCGGAAAGGATTAGGGCTTTCATATTCTGGATGCCAAAGTATAGTCGAAACTCAAACTTCGAAATTTGGCTGTAATTTAAATTGAATATGAAAATGATCTACTCGGCGTAAAGTTTCAACTGCTTCGAAAAGATTCAACTAAGGAGAGCATAAGCGAAATGGTTTATGCACAAAATGGAACAAAAACTCCAGCCAAGACTCAGCATCTCAAACTGCTAAGAAAAATTTCAGCTATAAATATGCGATATAGCTCATGCCCGACAGGATCAAAAACGTTATCAAAGATATTGCCTTTCATCTACCACGCTAAGAAGAAAAATATTCATCGTCATATCGAAAACTACAGATATAGTTTATTCTAATAATGTGAACCTACTCAGTGCTGCTTACTTGATGATCAAAGCGCTCCACTTATACGAATGGACGGGACATCAAAAGGGTTTCTCCAGATTAGAAAAGATAACAATGGAAACTTGTGAATACGATTCAGTCAGTTATAGAAATTTATTTCCAAGCAAGACGCACTGAAAATTGAGTTTCAAATATGAGCATGCGGTCTTTGAGAAAAATTGGCTAGCATCTTGACTACGGAAAAGAGAGACTGAAGTCACAGTTCTTATTCAAGTGCAACGTTTCTCCAAGCTAATGCTAAAAGCGTAACGTGCAGACACATGGGTGGACGGACGGATGGACATACGTACAGATGGAGCCACAAGCAGAATTATAGATTCCTACTCTACGCCTACCTACCCATAACGTAGGCTGTGATCCTATCAATTAAGGAGCTTCTACCGTATAGAGTGGAGGAAGCCAGGAGCCTCGTCCGTGAAACTCAAGAGTCTCTTATGGCTGCAGCCAGTCGCGTATGCACCAATCGCATATCAGAAACTCTGTTTGTCTGCTGCTCTCCCGTGAAACTGAGTGCTCTCCCGTCACTTCCACCAATCAGATTCTCATAGCTATAAAAGATCTGGTTGACTCGCTAGCGAATCTGTGGATGGGCCGCAGGGCTCCCTCTTTCTCCATTGAAGCTCCTTGGATACTATAATCTTCTTTACCCGCAACGTACGATGTGATCGTATGACCCTCCCTATAACCACAATGTACGCTATGATCGTGTACGAAAAATAGCAAGAGACAGAGACTGTCGATGATAGAAACTGAAACTTGGAGTCTGTGCATGAGGTAACTCAAATCGGAAAAGCAAGCCGAGAAAGAAGAAGCAAAATAACGGAAAAAACATTGATAGGAGTATGAAAATGGACGGAGTAAAGTGGGAAATACAGACAGAAGTTCAGAAGGCCTAGCTAAGGTAATCAGTGAGGGTCTTCTAGGGCTGGTCCCCATAAGATAGGTGGGGTAAACCTAACTAACATGGCCCTATGTCGTATCATATGCTCAACAGGGTGTTTCCGCTATAGAGCAACGTGAACCGACTCGAATGGGGGGGAAGAACAGAACACGTGCAATTATCTGCAGCCATATAAAAATGGAAGGAAGCTGTGCTGAAGGCTTAACGAAGAATAAACGTGGCTGTTTAATTTCCAGGGTAAACTTCCCATGAAAAAGTGGATGAACCCATCTAACCTTACCAAGTCACATATGGCCCGTACTATAGGTGTTGCCTATTGACATTGCAAAACCGTGGCAAACTAGGCCTACTGTAAAAGGTTCGATTCGTCCAGGACTCCAGGCGAATTTGTTACTTTTACTCCATTAGATGAAAGCGCTGATGTTAAGCTTACAATTGATTACCCTTGATATCCCATATGTTATTTTACTCCTAGCTTAGGTCTCCTTACCTACAGTGCATACTGCCAACCAAATGGAGAGGAAGAGATGAGCGATATACATGGTGTCGCGAGAAATGGAGATCCCATGCACATGTGTATTCTCACCCAGCATCAACGGGCATGGGAACAGCAAGTCGGGAAGCAGAGCAAGAATAGGGGAAAGCAGTCACTAATAGGAGATCTCGCTCCTCGTATATCCTGAGACAGGTATAAGGAGTCTAACAAACTACTCGATACGTGGCCAAAATTAAACCCCTTGAGTAGGGCGAATTTATAATTACACCAGGAGCTGAAATGTCAAAACTTCAACTAGGAGCGGGTGTGAAACTTCTGTCGGGTTTGTTCGTCTGAGGCACGCAGCTCGCTAGAATCTTACGATTGGGGAGCAGTTATCTATTTAACATAAAGAGCAACCAGAATAATTGAGACAAGCAACAAAAAAAAAAAAAAAAAAAAAAAAAAAAAANAATTGAGACAAGCAACAAAAAAAAAAAAAAAAAAAAAAAAAAACAACTTCAGTGCACCGAATCGACCTGCACATGGAATCGTTGTGAACGATTACTTTCAGCTAGCCCAGTAGAAGTAATATTGTACTTATGTGCATCAATGTGATTAAGATATTACGTTGGTTTTCCCGCAGTATCAGAAGCACCGACTCCATCCAATTTCGTCTAGCATAATGTAAAAGTCGAATCGAACTCATGCAAGTGAGCTCTATTAGTTTAGGTTTGGCAGGTGTAGAAGAATCAAGGAGCAAAACATCACTAACACTACAGGGCTTAGCCGAACGAATTCGCTCAGCCATGCGGCACAATGGACGAGACGAAAAACGAAAAAAGAAGAAGAAAAACACCCTTGTGGAGGGTTCTTTCCATGGTTCCCCATACGGGAGCTGGTAGGAGCCCCATGGGATGGGTCGCTTACCACCAACCGGCGGCCCACCTTGCGGAGCAAAAGAGCAAGTAGATAGAACCTACTGAACCTGACAAACTAACCTTGTCAGTAGGAGCTGCGGCCATATGCAACATGTCGTGAAAAGGCACTCTGGACGGCTGTGTGAGTGATGCCCATACATATAGAAAGGGCCCGCGAGAATATAACCTTGAGGGCACTTAATTAACATTATTTGAAGAAAACGAGCGACGTAAAAGACCATGCCTGTACTCTAAAGTAACCAAATAAGGACCAGCATCCTTCCTAGAGGAAATCTCCAATAATTCTATCCGTACTAAAAACAGACATCTTTGTTGTTCCTTAAAAGGTTAAATGGAATCCTTTCCGCGGAAGACAGCCCAACCTTCCACTGTCCAAATTAAGTACTGAACTTAGCTACAATAGAACGATGTTAATAACGTGCATTCCTTAGCCCTAAATGTGGGTCATAGAACACAACTTCCATGGATGAAATTAATCCAGTAGGAATCTGTAACAACATCGTAATTGAATACAGCTTACGTGTATTCATCTCCTACTTAGATGGAGCCCAATGAGAAACGTCGGTTAATGGCAATACAACAACCGTGCGCAAATTTGTTTTCTACTAAAAGTAGTTGATCGCTGAGCTTACCATCTATACAACTCTGAGCTCTCCAATACTAACTTCCTTTAACGATATAATTGTCATTCGAGAAATGCAGTTTAAAATTTGAATAAAATTTCCTGGCACAGTTTTTTTTTTTTGGGACATGCAGTTGTTTAGACCGCAAATCACGTACAAAGATTTTTCTACTTAGATGGACTCATTCGAAAAGCATAACCTAATATAGGAATACAATTCCCTCGAGCAGAGTTTCTTTCCTTAGAAGCATGGAATCGCTTGGGACGCGCGACGTAATATAGTAATACAACTCCCGAGCGCCGATTTTATTCAGATAGAGTGCTCGGAATCACTTTATTCGTTTGCAGCAGGGACGCAGTTTGCAGCCAGGTGTTGCCTATAGTCTCTGCGTAAAGCCCTGCGCCACCAAGCAATTACCCGCCCCAGGAGTGACTCTTTGAACTACTGTATCACCCCCAATATACGGTGCCTTGCTAGACTGACTGGCTTGGAGCTCCTCAGTCTTTATAGCTTCGGTAATCTAACGGATCGGTCCATGCATGCGACCAATGTCCCTTGCAAATGACAGTTATTTGCCTGCGTGGAACTGCTCCCAGGTTTACCTCAGGTAGCTGTCAGTGATTGAGCACCGGCCGAGGGCTAGAAAAGTACGGGGTGGATGAAAATCGAGGCCGTGGCATTGCTGGCGAAAATTAAACTTTGAATGCTTTAGCGGGCGACCATGGGGAAGAAATAAACATCGTTAGAAATTATTTGGGGAAGTATGCATATCGTTAGTGTATTGGCTCGCGCCTACTCGTGATCGAGAAAGTAAGGCACCAAGCCTGAACAAATATTTTAAATCCTTATGTAATTACCTAACGATTTGAATCTAAGTAAACTGTCCGATTATTAGTTTTCGAAATACCCTAATTTTGGACTTTAGAAAAAGTTTAAAATGTTAGTTTTTGGTTGTAGGTATTGAAGCGCTTAACCCATTACCGCATGCTCTCCATTTCCTTTTTTTTTTTTGATAGTTTGGTTCTAACAGTGCTTTTTATTACGAGAAATAAAATTTTACTTCATGTGATAATAGGTTAAGCATGTTTTGTCTGCAGCACGAAAGCGTACACTTGATCCAAAAGCCTGCGAACAGCGAGTGAATAGTGGAGAAATTAATGGCTGGTTGTCAACCCTTCCTTTCATGCTGTTACATGTACGAGTATGTTCTACGTCATATAGTGTTATTCATACGAGAGATGCTAATTCCAAAAAAAATGGGGTAACCCAGCACCGCCCACACTAAACCACTGTTTCTTGCATTGGGAAAACACTACAATTATATAAAAATAAGCATCATTCGTGCTCCAACAGAACCCTGCAGTTTTATAGAACAGACCGCAATGCGGTAGGCGAGCTTTAATGTCGACAAATGTTCTGTAATGCATGTAGGGCGGGAGAATCCCTCAGTGCCGGGACTAGAAAAGAACGGGACAGAATTAGCAGCTGTCGTCTAGCAACGTGACCCGGGAATAACTATCTCAAACAAACAAATAACAACACAGTCAGCAATTTGGAAAATTTGTCAAAATGGCAAGCCGAGTATGGGAACTTATTACCAGATTTTCAGTACAACTTCCAAGGATACATTCATTTTTCTGTACAGAGTGCTAGTACCCCTCATCTAGCATTTACTGTTCAATGCTGGTCAAAACATCAGTGCGGCGATATCGATAAAATGGAAAGAATCCAACCCAGAACAAAATTGACACACCAATTGTGAAACAAGCCAAATGAGAGTTGCACACAGAAAGTGAGACTCCTCTCTCTCAAGCAAAGACGACTCAGGGGGCAACTAATAGAAGAAATTAAGTACCTACTTGGATAGATTCAACTACGGGCCTACAATGCGACTTTTTAAGAGATGTTAATAATCGCCTGTAAAACAACGGCAAAAAACTCAAGCATAAGTAAGAACTATAAGTCAGCAGTTCTTCCCGCATTTCCGAGTGAATATCTGGAACAAACTCTCCTCCGAAGTTGTCGGTGCCGAGACAGTTAATGCGTTTAGACATCGCAGTTTCGCTGCTGCAAAATATACTTTACAGTGGAGATGTCCAAAATTGCCCACTTTGTGATCCGTGCCTCATCCTATATTTTATAACACTTCTTATTGGTTGAAGCTCTCATTTTTATAAGAATAAATACTTGAGAAAATTTATTTTTTTCCTGTTTAATTAGAAGAATATATTAGAAAATTTTATCATGGCATAGCTGCGCATATGGCCATATTTAGAACGTCTTGTGAGACATACGAAGTTAATGAGTTTGGTTATTAAGGACAAGAACAGACTTCAATCTATAATTAGCAAACTTTCGGTAACGGTCTAGTTAGTGCAAAATCCACGGTTAATAATTTGTTTTCACTTACCTTAATATGACAAAGAAGCGCTTCTGGCTTCACTCACTCCGTCTAAACCAATGTCCGCCGCTCAACCCCCCTGTCTTCCATTACGGAGTCTGTCTACCTTACACCTAATCATATCTCTTAGAATTCTGATTTTACCTGTGAATCACATATTTGTTCTATCAGCAAAGAATTCACACTTGTGTCTTGATAAAGACAGAGGTCCGGCGGTACTTCTAGTATTTTTTTTTTTTGAGATGTAGGCCTACAGTACCCGCTCTGTACATCCGTACCGTATCATACCCTCTCATCTGGCCCTGTAAGAACGTCGTGTGTCACCAGCAAAGTGAATATAATTTTGCATGAAAAAATGAAAATCGGTAAACATGATACGGGGATATGATCTTCATGTCTTTGCTTCGAAATTGATAAAAATTTTCATAAAGGAAACAACACATATATGATGGAACTTCCTTCCAGCGAAAATCAGAGATTCTTGCAAGATGAATGAATGAAAGCGCAACGGTCGTAGTATAACGCAGGAACAAAGGAAGGAATCTAGAAAGACCATGGGCATTATTGCTACAGATAATATCAGTTCTTTAGTCCTCCATAGACGGAACTATGGCGATGGAAGCGGAAAAGGATGGGGTATACAGTATGCCGGTAGAAACGTGAAACTCAGGCACTAGGGTGGATCAACGCGCATGGGAACAGTAAGTCAGGGAAGAAGAAGAACAACAACAACAACAACAGAACAAAGCATCATCAGTACGAGTATAAAATCGGGAGGAAGCAAAGTGGGCGCAAAATGAAGACTTGCCCAAGGCCTAGCTAATGGCCAAGGTAATAAGCAAAACTCACTCTGGGTCGCTGCTCTCTCAAACATAGGATGGGCAAACCTAACTCAACCCTATGGCCCATCCCATGCCTACTGACGGGCCGTAATGAATAACTTTAAGCACTTCAATACGTGAGACGTAAATCTGTGAGAGAAAATAAAACTTGTGAGTATAGACCCACCGGGGCCGGACTGGGGCATCCAAAAATCAATTAGCCTTGGCCGGGGTACTAGCACTTAGCCGGGGGACGAAATTTCTATTTGACCGCTGTTTGCTATTAACATTGACATATTGCACATTTTCCATTACTGAAGTGAGAGAATTATAATTTTTTTCAATTCTTTTTCTCATGTGTTCACCGTCGTGTTCACCGATACGAAGCCCGCAGTCGTGTGCACCGATGACCACATGAAGCCTTCAACGAATCCCGTGTGCAAGGAGCGATACAAGGAGGAGGTGGTCTGTCGTGTTTTGGGCTGTATTATTTACTCGGAAGTGGACTCTTTGTTTGAAATAACCATCAGACTGAATCAGGAAGGCTACTTTTGTTATATGATCAAGTTATGCCGTTTGCACAGTTGCTATCTGCATGAGGATTGGAGAGCTTCTTTGCCAAACTTAAAGGATGATAACTGTCGATCATATCGGGCTAGATCGGTCATGCATTGGCAAGAAACCATTCTGGCTATGTAAGGCACTTAGAATGGCCGGTTTAGTCGCCCGACATGATCCTCACCAAGAATTTAAGGGATCATCTTCAAAGACAAGTTAGGCCCGAGAAGATCCTTTCTTCGTACTTTGGCTGATTTAAGGTCTCGATCGATGCAAAACTAGTTCAAAATGGATCAGGTGGACGTTAGAAATCTTGTAGTCTCAATGCCTTCCAGAATTGCAGTTTTATATTTGCTTGCGGATGTCCTAAAACATATTAGTAACAGGTGACTAACTTCTTGTTCAGGAGCTGAAGATGTAATCTGGAATTGAATTTAATAGTGTATTTTCGACTGTTCCTGTTGAGCATTTGAATTATTAAGGATGCACTGTAGAAACCAGCAGATATTTAATTTTGTCATGATAACTTCTACCGTTATTGTTGCTGATTTACTGACATGCATACTTCACTAGCCATAATATGCTGTTGTACACCGCCGAAGAAGATACACGCAGCCTGCATCATTCACAAATCTATGAATTTAACATATTGGTAAATTGTCACTCATAATTAATCAGTTTACACGAGAAAAACTTAGTTTCTCCGAAAACTTGTTTTATTGTTCCTTAAGTGTTTTCCCTCCCCCCCCCCAAAAAAAAAAAAATCCTCGGCCACACCCCCGGTATTCACAGTTTGAAAAGCCGGGGCCGGGATACGTAATATTCGATAAAACTGAGCCGGAACAGGGGCGCTGAAAATGACCGGGGTTTGTCGGGGCCCCGATCGGTCTATACTGGTGAGTCGCAGAACGTATAAATGCGCGTCCCATGTACACAACTTTCCCGTATGAAGTTTGCACGAAACAGCAATTGAAACCAAAACCAAGGAGTCTCCATGTTTTGAGAATTACGGTTAGATACTTTTTGATTCGGGGATTGAACGGTTAAGCATTAGCGTCACCGAACGGGGGCGATGCTCGAAAAGTAAATGATGCCAACAATGGGGTTTCCCTATCACAATCGCTTCGTAAGGCTTTAAGGCCAATAGCTTAGCCAAATTGCCACTGCACCCCAGGGAAAATATTTCAGGTAAGGGGTCTCCAGATTGAGATGGCTCGGCCAGGAAATAATTTCATCAACGACGACATCAATTTGCCATCGGCTGGCATTTTCGCAAACGAGCCGAATAGAAATAAAGAGGAAAAATCCTACCGTAGCGGCAAATTCAACTGATACAAACTGAAAAACGGTGAGTAACGGCAATAGCTGCACATAATCATCAGGAAACAATTTCAGCAACAATTCTTAACGGTGACGCCTCATTTCGGCTGCTTGGCACATTCCCAAAGACTGTCTTGGCAACTGCGTAACCAAATCGCTACCTACTGCTTCTTAATTAGGGAAATAATTTCAGCGAAACATGGCCCCTGCGGAAGTTCCCACCAAAAGGAACCACAATCACAGCGATAGCGTCGCCAAATCGCTACGGCTTCGTAAGGAAATAATTTCAGCATTGCTCACCAAATTTTCACTTACTGCCACACAGTTGCCAGCCAGGCCGGCGTCCGGGCAACCAATCAAGACTCTGAAATTATCGAGTGGCAGGCACCTCATTAGCGGGCGACTCTCGATAAGCTGAAGTAAACATGGTTGCTCTGCTATGATGAAGGTGCTTGGGACCGGCCGATCATTGGGTACACTCTCCCCAAGTCCTACAATTCAGTTTTGACATTTATGCAGACGTTGCTTCGATTATGAGCCGTTTATAGGAGGCGGAGAGGTCTCTAATGACTAGCATTAGGGGTCATTATTACCTACAGGGGGCTGCAACACGCAATGCATATTCTCCCGCAATCACACTCTTTTCTTGATTGAATATTATGAGCTTTCTCGTGAGCGAAAAGCTTCCGGCAGCGGAGCATCTTCATGAATGATGCATTTGCTGGCAAGATGCGATTATTTCTGATGCTTTGCAGCATTGAGTGCATGGAAAGTCATTTATTTATTGCAGTCAGGTCATTTGGTTCTTAGACAAGCGTCAGTGCATGTACCGACGCTTGTTTCTTTACGCCATATCGCCGATATCGGCATGAAGCTGCATATGCCGCCACTGCCACAACTCTATTCGTTATATACGTAATTTTCTCTCCCACAATCACTGTTTCAAATTAATGAAATGGAGTAGATGGCATTGTAAAAATTTACTCTAAAAACAGAAAAATTAAGCACGATTTCTTACCTTCACTGGCTAGGCAAGTTTGCAGAACTGTGGTAGGTATAAAGGATGAGCTGCGATGGAAATCTTACAATCAACTCTTGTTTTTTAAGCAATGAAATTCACTAATATCACATAGGGGATTCTGTTGAAGCAGATGTAACATGCTAAATTAAAAATAAATGGGGTGAATATGCAGGAGCAGGTTATCTCGACATTGCAAGTGATTGGTCAGGGTAACTCTGACAAGGAAATAAGTAGCATGAAAGCTCCGTTATTAGGTAGGGTAAAATTCGCTTTTAGGACAATCATTCATTTGCGATATTTTGAAGTCGTATAAAGGTAGAAGAATCCATTTTAAGACGTTTTTGCCGCAAATGCATACTTTTCGAGACATTGGACTTTGAAGTTCCTATTACGATCCGCCATTACGTCGTGTTGCGCGATCTAGCGGCAGGTGTTTTTCCAACATGGCGGCATGGGGCGTATTGCTTTATACATTTGGCATTTTTGCTCATAGGAAATTAGCAGAACCAGGCCTGGCCTCCTAACCTGTATTAGTAAGAGCCACGTTGTTGCCGGAAAGAAGTAGCCTATAGCAAAAAAAAAAAAAAAAAAAAAAAAAACAATGGGGAAGTCAAAGTCAAACAGCTAGGGTAATGTCTCAATTGCCGAATGCCCATCTATTACCGAATATAGGTAGGAATCTTATTGCGTTCGGTAATAGAAACGCATTCGGTAATTGAGACATTACCCTATCTCGAAAAGTAGGTTAACACTTCCGACGGAAACATCTTTCAAGAAACAGTTTTAAAATGGGTCCTTCTACCTACAGATTACTTCGAAATATTGATTATGAATGAAGGTTGAACATTAAAATACTTTACCTTTTTATTCTCTTCACTTGAAACAATTACACCATGCAAATTAAGAATTTCACGCTAGCATTATCATCGTAGTGAAATTGTTTGATACAGACGAAATATTCCAGGGAGCAACCAGCACAACCATCCTTCATTGCAACAACCACTTCTATGCTGCTCACGCCTTCATCACGGGTCATGGCTTCGCGCCAGGCGCCGGTCATAATTCTTTTTCGTCTTTTCGTCCCCACTATTCCTACCTAGGTCATTCCTGAAATAATGTCTTAAAAATTAGTCTTTCAACCTTTATATTACTTAAAAAATCAAAATATCATAAAATTATGAATAAAAAGCTGGTTCCGCTAATATAAATACTACTAAAAAAATATAAAAAACAGTGTACAGAGACAGTGCGTTACGCCGCCATATTCTTTAACAAGCTGCTGTAATGTCAGATGCTAATAAAAACTTGCAAAGTCAAATATCTTGAAAACTAACCATTTGCGGCAAAAACGTCATTCATGAAAAACTTCTTAAAATACGTCCTTCTACTTATACACGACTTCAAAATATGGAAAATGCATGATGGTCCTTAAACTGAATTGAACCGGCAATTTTACGAACTTTAGCCGCCCTTATCATTAAAAGTTCAAATTACGCACATAGCCTAGCTACCACATGGGTTGCAATCACATTTCACTTTTACCACAGTAAACTTCTACATAGCAACAACATGGTTGCCGTGCCTAGGATTTGTGGCTAGGTATGCGTCACTGCATTTAAGAGCCAAACATTAGGCCTAATTATTACTAAGGGGCGGTGGGGAGTCCATTGGAAAAGTGGCAGTGGAAGGATGATGTGTTAATAAGCTGAAAAAGCGAAAATACTATGAAGCAAAACAGAATTTCCTCAAAGAAAGACCAATCTGTTCTGGATTGTCAGCTATTTTCAAATATTCTAAACATATTGATACAATTTTGAAATTCAGGTGGGAGATGCGACGATAAAAGCCCTACTTAATATGTTCTAGGACAGGAAAAGGAAGGGACATATAGCACTATGTCGATAGACCCGTGAAATTTATGCATGAAGGTGTCCCCCAGAGTATCAACGCACATGGGAACAGCAAGTCGAGTAAGAAGAGGAATAACAGAAGCAAGTAATAGGCTATCAGTAAGAGGATGAAATCAGAAAGAAGCAAAGTGGGCACGACAGACACATGTCCCGAAGACCTAGCTAATAGCTAAGGTAACATTCCTCTATGGGTATTAACGGGGTGAGCTTTTTAATTATTACCTGATGCGAAGACAGCTTTGACGGTAGGCCTAGGGGTTAAAGGTGATGATTTGTAAAAATTGAATTAGGTACTGCTATTTATGAAAATGGCTGCAAAGGTGTTAAGCAAGGCAACAGGTAGAAAATAATCACTATTTAATTCTGAAATGTCTCTAAACGGATCAGTGCAGGGAGAAATATTCAGTACGAGCCAAAAGTTGGGCAAGTAAGACACCCGCTCAGTCTTGCGCTGTCGCCATCTTTGAGGCTGGCGAAGCAATCCGTTTCTGGTGACAGACTTTCGTCGACGCAAAATAATTTTAGCTGGGGAAAATCTTCTGAAAGGATTACCAGCTTTCGAAGATGTTCCAGAAACTAGAATAAACTTTTAAATATTAACCGGCGAGAATACAAGGCCGAAAAAAAATGACAGAGAGGTTGTTTAAAATTCTAGTTCAAAATGTTGAACTGATATAGAAAGGTGAGCAAATAAAGGAAAATTCGTATGCTGGATGGATAAATGATAGAGAAGTACTAATAATGTTGGGAAATTCAAAATTCATGAAGGACGAGTTCGATTGAGCTGCGAAATTAAAGGCGCATTTGACTGGGACACAAAGTCAAGTTGCTTAGCTTAAATCGAGCGGAAAGTCAATTCAGACCTTTTTTTCAGACCTTTTTTTTTTGCCACAAAGGCTTAAGCAGGACCGGCTTGGGCGGAGAACTCAATCTTGCTCCGTAGGTAGTTTGACTTTTTCAAGCGCGATGCACATGACTTAACCCTAACGTAAATAATTAACAATGATGGCATGGTAAGCCACTTTTTTCCTTTCGGTGAATGAATATCAAAACAAAGGGATTTTTTTTTTGCAAATGTAACCTTCTAAAACAACGATTGAGAAATTATCAGTTCGTTTTCTATGAAAGCCACAGAAGCGTGGAAGAAAAGCTTTTCAGGGCTAACTTAGGTATATTGCTCTGTGGCGTGCTGCAATCAGGCCTTCGGTGTCACCAGTGGGTGTGTCGCAATCACACCAAATCCGGGCTAGCGCAGCCTGAAAAATGGTTACCGTAACCCGAAAAGTGATTATGAGAGCGCCATCTAGCGACGATCGGTGTAAGCTCAATTACATTGAAATTTCGCTTGAATTGGAATTTAGTTATGTAAGTTCCAGGTAACTGATCTGATTTAACTTATTTTGATGTACGGAGTTTATTTGTTGCGTATTTGAATGAATTTAGTGCTTTTTTTTTTATTAAAAATAGACGTTTGTGCTCGGTGACCTACATCGCCGTAACTCGTGTCGCAGTTGTCCTTTGAGCTATGATTGCGACACGGCTGGCGACTGGCTGGGTCACCGGTGTAGCACCGGTAAACCAGAAATACTGATTGCGCCTGATTGCGGCTGTGCTACACCGATCTCCACTCCAATGCGACACAAGTTGGGTAACACCGGGTGACACCGATGATAATCCTCAAAAATTGTAGGGTTATAAGCTGGGTAACACTACCTTGTCTACAAACATTGACTTTAATACTGAAAAAAATAGTATTACAAACTCTAGGACAGCCATATATTGCTGAATTCTAACATTTGAAGCACTTTTTTGTAGTTTTTCTAATACTTTGCCCTAAAATACAGCCAAACTAAGCTCGGCCGAAATGTATATGGTTAAGCTTGCCAAAAATTCCGTAACACATTGTTGGGACACTGAGATCACTCGTCGCACTCAGTGCTACACGGGTAACACTGTCAGGGTTACACCGGCGTCTGATTACAACACGCCTCTGGTGTCGTTACACTCTTTGCTTGCTGACTCATACCATGGATTGGTAAAATGACAACAATATAACAGTCGCTCGCGCAGACCAGTGTGGTGTTCTGTTCAGGTAGTATCATCACTGTTAACTCCGACACATCATAAATAACTAAAAAAAAAATAGAGCCAGCTCCATGTTTCTAACCTAACCTATCTTAGGGAACGACAGTGTTGCAGCTTGTGAATTAAAATTCATCATATTTACTTTCAAGGATGCTTAACTTTTAAATGTTCAGAACGTGAGACAAATTTTACTTGTGACGTCACATCTTAGGTTAACATTTTTCAGCTTAACTCCTAAAATCCGTTCGATTTGGACACGGTGAAATTAGTCCAAAAAGTCAAGTCAAGTGCACTTGAATATTCGACAGCGATGTCCCAATCGAAAACGTCTTAAGCTTCTGAGGTTTCACTTATCCGAATCTTCAGACAGGTGTCCTGGCTTCGACTTGTTGATTAAAATTAAAGCCTTTGACTCTTAACCAGTTAGCTGTAACACTTTCATGAACTTAGTCTTACTCTGTAAAATGAAAATTTTAGCCGGCTTAACATACATTTCTTGCTGCTTCTTGCACCTGCAAGACGATTCAAAGTGGCGAAGCTTAAGCTCCTGTCTGCATTCAGAACAAGTCAAGTCAAGTGGGGTTAGCTTCGATCGACCCTGATGACCCAGTCGAACGTGCTGTAAAGGCATAGAGGCATGTTTGATTCGGAGTCAAAATTAAGTCTTTGAGGTTTGATTGATCTTAAACTTTAGACGGGAGCGCTAGCTTTGCCCCTTTGAATCGTGTTACAATTGTTAGAAGTAATGCAATTACCTCGAGCCTACAGAAAATTATGGAGCAATGTGGAGTTTCAGGAAGTCTCAAGGGTAGCCGATTCAGGATCAATGCCTGAAAATTTACGGGGTTTACGGGGTCGAAGACAGCTCCCGCTAACACACGACGTAGAATCAACGGTGTGAGATGCGGTTCAACGTGCTCTGCACGTTGATCTGCTGACTCCAGATAACGTTGTTAGCACTTCGTACCACAACGACTAACAACGTTATCTGGAGCTGAATAGACAATGTCAGGTTGCTGTGGAGGTTGTCACAACGGCTAACAACGTTATCTGGATCTGTGGACTCACGATCTGCTTCCCAATCGGAAATTTATAGGCATTTATATTCTGCCTACGGGAAAATAGTGAAATACATCCGAAAATATCGGATAAATACCTATAAATTTCCGATTGGGTTTCTACGTAGAATCAACGTCAAATTGTTAGCTAGGGCACACCTGCCTGAAGTTCCGAACAAGTCAAGCCCTGAAGGATTAATTGGAGCATCCAATCGCACATGCCTTAACTCAACCAACTTACGATGAGAATATGATACAGGTGCACGAATATCTGCCGCTATTTCATCGTTTCTTAAGGAAATAAACAGTTTTATAAATACACGTACAGGATGTGCAGAAAGCACGGACCGCTTTCTTTGTCTACAGATTGCACTGATTTGAATATAGCATAAGAGAACGTTCTATATGCATGTACCTAATTATGTTTGGGGCATCTTGGAACTGAAAAAAAGAACAAGTTACATATTTATGTATATGAGCTCCGACAATGGTTGCAAGAAAGAAAGAGAGAGAGAGAGAAAAAAAAAAAAAGAAAAGCAAACACAAGCACCTAACGTTGAGACAGTTTAATGAATCTTTGCATTACTGCTTGATCTTGTGTGCTGTATTGTACGAACTGGAACGACAGTTGACTCATCCACACCATTTTATTTATTCTTCTCTTCAAATCATATAAAAGAACACAGGGAAAAATAATAAATCAGTAAACTACTCTGTGATTTTTGCCACTTCAATTTGCTTTAATAGCTTTTGCACTAAGAGGCCTCAGAGTGAACACTATGAAACCATGTAATAATGTACCTGTCTATTTAATATATAAGACGTACTTTATAATTAAAAAATTTACTCAATGACTGCTTTAAGTATTAAGAAACTTTTGTTTTCACCAATGATTTCAGTCACTCTTTATGTTCTACCTGGAAATTAGACTTTCCATGGATCGACCTAAGTGTGAGAATACTGTATGTACCTTTCTTGAAAAGAGGACAGTGAATAATTTAGAATTTTATTCAGTATTATTTACTTCTTCTTATACTTATGTTGCTGTAAAGGCACCTAAGGAAGATTTGTTATTTACGTTTCCCTATCAATGTAAGATGAAACGTGTTCCAGAATAATAATAGTTAAAGAGTCGATGTCTTTCTCTCGCTCTCACGTCACCTCTTATTTTGGTCTTGTAAACAAGACGCTCTCTTCGTGCATGTTCGCGAAGCAGCGTCCCAGCAGGAAAACTTTCCTGAAAAACTTCCATGGCGAAAAATAGCGTCTGAAGTCAGTTCAACTAGCGAAGAATCTTAAAGAGACGCTTTATGTTCCAGCTGCAGAGTTCGTATGGCTTTTGAAACATCCGCTCACCGGCAGAATGCTTAATTTCTCAACTTTTTCTTCATGCCACTTGGCTTTCAACAAATTTTTTGAGATGCTTTTGACACACCTACACAAACTCGACGTTTGTGAAGCTCTGGTAACAGCTTGGAGTATGACAATTTTCGAAAAACTTGTATCACTCGAATAAATTTGTGCTGTTTGTGATACTGACAGAATCTAGAATTACGGCCGCTAAGGAAGACACATATTTTTTATTTTCTTCAAGTTTCTAGCTTTCGGTATTTTTCGATATTTTTTCGGTATTTTTGACTCACATGCACAGAAATTCGGAGTTTGATCTGGATTGAACACTTCTACGCAAGCGTCAAACTAGTGAAGTCGAATAAATGCGTGTACTGAAACGATGCAGTTATTAGATGTGAAACTTGTTGAATATGATTCATCACGATAGTGCCACTAGGTGGTATTCAAAAACTAACTGGCATTACCCCGATAAAATTTTACCGACATTGCCATTCATTAACGATAAATATCCCGCAGTTGTAACTGTCGATGCTGTTAATACTACGGTAGGGTTGAGGGCATTGTACGACACGTACATCTTTCATAGATTATATAAAAATTTCGCTGACATTTAGTTTCAAACAGGACTTTATACCACACCTAATGTTTTCTAATTTTATTTAGTCGATAGCGGTATCCAATAAATATTCTAGGTGGAGTTAACCCCGGTTCTAAACAGGACGTCCTGTCATTTATGAAAACGATATTGCATTTCTAAGTTGCGCTCTTGCAGCCTTGGTTGAACATCGTAACAAGTTAGCTCATCGCCAAACGATTGTGAGATGGCTCTGCTCATCTCTTCTTATGACGTCATCTGGAGTGAAACTTTGTGAAGTAATTGGGCGCTGGTGATCGAGGTAGCGAGAGTAGCTATATCGGCTGAATTGTCAATTCAACCACTCAATGAATATTTTTGTTTGTTGGTTCAGCTTTCGATGTTCAGGTGTTTTACGAGATAGGTAGTTAAATAATATTCTTTTTCAACCCATAAAGAGCAGCAGATATGCAATTCTAGTAGTTTTTCTTGTTTTGCCTGTTTATGCGATTTTGTACCATATTCTTACTTAACATATTTTTTATCCAAAATCAAACAACTTTTACTGAATGATAGATTTTTTTTTAGTTATAAGCAATTGTCAGCCCTTTTTATAATACAATGGCAAGGAATTAACAAATTCCTGCAGCTTACTGCCGATCCACGTGACGTCACAGATAGAAACAGTGGGCGGAGCTTACGACGTTGCTGTGCGTGGATTAACCTATTACGTATTCAACCACTCTTATAGATATTCAGAATGACTTCGAAACCAAGCATGACAACAGACCAAGCTTTCCGACCTGTTCCACGTCTGAATACCAGTAATGGCTATTTCAGCTATACATGAATATAACCTCAATCACAATAAATCTTTACACAACATCTAGTAGCAATGTTCTGTGTTCAAGTACCTATACTGAACGGCTCCAGTTACACAGTGAAAAAAATCATCTCAGTTAAAAATAAAACTTTAGGCCACACCAGCCAACAGTTTTCTGTGTCTAAATACCTATAATGAACAACTTAAGGT
This sequence comes from Parhyale hawaiensis, assembly GCA_001587735.2. Taxonomy (NCBI): domain Eukaryota; kingdom Metazoa; phylum Arthropoda; class Malacostraca; order Amphipoda; family Hyalidae; genus Parhyale; species Parhyale hawaiensis. The sequence continues at coordinate 16,413,436 of LQNS02276924.1, read as the reverse complement.
TAAAGAAGGATATACCTACGGTTTCAAAGAAGATTTTAGACTCAGAGCGCCTACCATGTTCCGTGTTTAAACTCCTATACTCCGCAGGTGTAGGTACAAAGGAGAATGACCCCGGCTCCAAACAAGACTTAATACCATAAACGGCAACAATTGCATCAGATTCAAACTTACAATGCGCTCGCGCCTTCAACAGATAGCTCAAGTTATGGAGTCGATGGCCTCGCTTTCTGCATCCCGAACTTCCTACGCCCAACTTCTCAATCGAGGAGTTTTGAGTTTATTGACAGTTTTATTGGTGTTTCAAAATTGAATGCAAGAAATTTTTGCTGAGTGCAGGGAACTTCTATGCAAATTTGTGACTGCATGCGATGCCCTTGTTGTAGCTGCACCCCAGCTTTGTTAGACATAAATGACAGGCAAAATCGCTGCCTGAATTTATGCTGTAAGAAAAACGCGGGAATTTATGGGGCCATGCCGAAGAAATTGAAGTCAGCTGTTCATTTACAGGATTTTGGATGATGGTGATGTAGTTTCGTTTTTTCTAATTTCTATTTCTATTTGCAGCAAAAACCGAGCAAACGAGGTGCATTTAGAAAGAAACTATCGAGACTGGTAGAGGTGCGTTAGACCTGGATTACCGAATAGATGGGATGCAGGCCAACATTAGATTCGTATCAGTGCGAGTTTCAAGCCGGTATAGTCAAAATATGGTTCACAGCGACCTGTTTCGTGAAACAGTATTTTCACTATGAGTCACATCAGTTGGACGGCTAAGATAACCGGTGCAATAACACCGTTAGGCATAATTCAACCGTTAGAGTGCTGCTCGCAGTGTCCCTCCAATTTCAACCAAAGGTGCACTTTCCAGTTTTTTTTTTCACACTCAGGCACAGCGCCCGTCACCACTTGTAACACGTTCCACGAAAAAAAAAGTCAGTTTCAAATCGTTTAAAAGAGTCAAGGCTTATTCCTGTCCTTTGGATCCAGAGAAAAGTTTTTCGGAGCCAATGTCACGCAAACTTTCCTCAGGCTCATCCCCAAATTCACTGTTCGAAATCTCGTAAAAAGATACGGGTGATTAATTCAGATCGCCCCCATCGTTCTACCGATCGTCAATCGGAACACACGCAAGGACTCGATTCCTATTCTTAAAACTTGCATCAGCTGCTGCGGTGGAAGGACTTGTGCGAGATTCATCTTCAATCGAAATTCAGCCTTCCTAGAATGGCTTCCATCGCATGAAAGCACGAGCCCTTATTAAAGAAAGTCTCTATAGTCCTGTTGAAGCTTATTATTTAGAAAGTTCAGACTCACTGTAACCGGGTCTAAACAAAAGTGAAAAGCACACTTGTGTTTGAAATTGTTGTTGTCGTCACAGAATTTTTAAATGCAGTGAAAAAGCGTCTACCGAAGCTGATTGCGATGAAAATAAAATAAATAAATAAACTTCATTTATAATCTCGCATAGGTACAGTGGGTACACCTAACGAGGTTTTCTTGAGCCTTAATTACTAAATTTTGAAGAATTGGTAGTGCGAAGAGCAGGAGAAACATTCCTTGAGAGTCAATTTGGAATCTCTCGCAGTGCTTTTTTTTGCCTGGCCTCTCGGGACTGGAGTGCGATCCACGCAGTAAAAATTCGTAGCGAAACGCCCAAGAATGGAACTAGGGCCTCCCTTGGTGCGATGCCAAGCCGTTGTCACTTCGCCACCCGTTGACTTGACCGGCTTCAAACTTATACTGACGGTGTATCAGCGAGTAGCCAGCATACCTTCCAAATAGAGAGCCACCTGTGTCGCCAGATCTATTGCTCAGCTACAAGTTTTATTACTTCATTTACAAACATCCTAAGAAAAGTATGTACCTACACTAATATCGTATAAAACTAGTATTATAGTGATCTGTATCATGTAAGAATAATAATAACAATGATACAATAATAGTGGCAATAATGATTATAGTAACTATGCTACTATAATAATACTGATAGCAATGTAAACATACAAAGCTGGTAATAATATCTGTACATACCTTATATGCTTACCTACCTTTTTGTGTCACGCTCATTACTAATAGATAGAAGGAAATTAGAGATTTTACTTCAAATGTTGACGAATTCATCTGTATCACATCTATATACAGCTTTTCATTTTTTTTCTTTTTTTCACAGCATTATACTTGCGTTGCAGGTAGCGGATGACATTCCTAATAGGGCCAGACGAGTAACAAGGATGCGCTACGGGAAGACAAAACGGGTAGTGTTGGACACTTCGGCTCTAATGTATTTTTTGAAGCGGATGTGCTGCTGGGATCGCATCCGCCACAACAGTGTGATGTCTGTGGAAATGCACTGACATTTTGAGAACAGAAGGTTACGCTGCTGCGACTATAGAAATTAACCGAGTCTGCTGTACTTTATTGTATAGCTATCGCCTTAAACAAAGCAGAAAAATGATGTGCTAATGATTAATATCGATAGTTCGCGAAATAGTGAGAAAAATCGGATGCGCCGACAGAAAATTGAAAAGTGTAAGATTATGATGGACTAAATTATCTATATACTGAGGAAGAAAGAGTTTAGAAAAGGTGTGAAATACATAGAGCAATTCAAGAAGTGCAGGGGTATTTTTGTGCCTTTATCAAGACTTAATGAAAATTCTTTGCTTACAGAACAAAAGCTTAATTCACAGGTGAAATCAGAATCCTAGGGAAGGTAAGACTAGGTGTAAGGTTGCGGGACGACAGACAGTGTTCAGCAGCGGACATTAGTTCAAACGGTGTGGATTAAGTTAGAAGTGCTACCTCAGGTTAAAGTAAGGTAAGAGAAATCATTCACTAAGCGTGGAATTTCCACTGGTCCCGCTAGATTATATTATTACTACTACGACTATAATACCAAAATCATTAGCAAGAACACTGTTGCCATTATAATACTGCATTTAGATAGACATATACAGACTGCATAATACAACGTCTGAATGGCTATCATTCCAAGTCTAGGCACGCCAATCAATTACTGTGTATAGTTCGTTAGCAACTGTACAAGCTTTGAATATGTAATGCAATGCATTAGCCAACAGTTAAGTGATACGGACCTGACAGTCAACAACAAGTATTCCCATGCCAGCCAACTAAACTTGCATATTCATGGTGAGTAAATATCACTTCCGAGACACAATATCCTGAACAACTTTGAGTGTCTGGAAACCAATCATACTGCAAGAATAAATAATCAGAGGCAGATCTCCGACGATATCATGACTAAAAGATTTGTGAGGCTGGGCCTCTACGCCGTCTATAATGGGAGTCAACTTGTCGTAGGTCAAGTGCTATTTGTACAGCAAACGAAAGTTTTGGTTATGGACCGTATATTGTTAACCCTATCCGTTACCAATATTTTTCAGCCACTTGAGCGCCAAGGCGGTACAATTTTGTACCGCCTTGGAGCAGATAGGGTTAAGGGACTTACGTACTTAAGACAATATACCCTCATGTAGGCAGTAGGTATACTTGCTTGTAGGCAGCATACATACTTGTAGGCAATATCCATCCGTGTAGACAGTATAGCTGCTTGTGGGCAGTATACATACATGCGTGTAGGAAGAATACCTGCGTGTAGGCAGCATACCTGCGTGTATGGGTAGTATACCTGCTTGTAGGTAGTAACCTGCGTGTAGACAGCATATCGGCGTCTAGGAAGTATAGCTGCAAGTAGGTTTCAACTTCAGCCCACATAGCACTTCATGATGCAAATGCCTCAAGCGTCATAATAATTTAAATCTATGTTAGAGCATGCGGGTACTTCTACCATGTATACTAGTGTTCGTAACCTTGCTACATAAGGTATAGATATGAAGTTTTGCACAATACGTCTGTACACAAAGTTTACTCCCGCACAGTGCAAGTATACTGCACTGTACACTCGTTGCACGCCTCGCGGCGTAAGGCCATCACCCGGGTAATTGACAAATTCAACGCCCTCATTTTTGATGGCCAGCTAACTCTAAATTTTGTGGCATTTTTCACATCTCAGTCAACCCACCTGACTGCCTGAAAAAATTATTAATATGACTAAACTCCTTCTGCCTCTTTTTGGGTGGACAGAGAGACAACAAAATTTAACGCCTTCATTTTTGATGGCTAGCCAACTCTATTTTTTTTATTTTTCCCATCTAGAACAACACACCTGACTCCTTGCAAAAAATTTTGAGCATTGCTCAACTCCTTCTCCTTTTTTTGGGTGGACAGAAAAAATAAATAAAAATAAATAAATAAAAATAAATATAATATACAAACATACTTAAATCTTCAACGAAAAGATCACCGCTTTTTACTTCGCTCGCAAGGGATGACCAGGAGATGCCCAGCACTGCAGCTCATCTCCGTACCATGTTTCTATACTCTTAATAACACCCATAAAGTCCCGGTGCAACTGCGACTTATATAGAAATACCATGCCTAATATACAGATATATACGTGGTTTCATGCACGTAAATACATGCCTAATATACATACGTGGTTTCAATCTCCCATATTCCCTACGTAAAAAATTGAAATAAACACAAAGGAGCATAAAAGTATCCTGCAAGATAGTACGCTTCTCCGCTCTAGTTCGCACTCTCACGAGAAATACTAATACAATGCTGGTTCAATTACAGCAATAAATGCAACAAACCTAATTCACGAAACGTTTTACCTCCACAAATACATCCAAGTTAACCTGCATAATTAAACATAAAGAAAGTAAAAATACCCTGCATGACAGTACCCTTTCTAATCAGGTATTACTCCTCAGAAATATCTATATAAAACTGTATCATTACGACACGATATGTGGGGCAAATCATAATAAATGTCATGTTTTATACCTCTCTAGATTCACCCACATCAATCTGGTATAACTGCAGCGAGAACAATGACAATACCCCGCATAATGGTGCACCTCCACACTAGATTTCACTGTCACTAAAATACTCCCATACAAAACCAGTACAATTATAGCAATAAGTAGAGAAGAGACCAGTCATGCATGAGCGCTAAATCCAATGCAGTCATCAGATGCCTTTCATTATAGCTTCACAAGACCTGCCTTATCGTTGCATCGCCCAAATTAAAGCACAGTTCCAGCGTGCGTGACAGTCCAACTTTTTTCTGTCCCTCTTTTTATTTTTCTAATGCCACTAACGCTCGATGTTTAAAACTGCGGCAAAGCTTTGACAATTTGAATGGCTTAATTGCCTGTTTCATCGTCACTGTAAAAGGTTGTGCTACTGCGAGCAGTTCCAGATTAGCGTCAACGTTTTTACGAAGCGAATTACGATGCGCGAAGAGTTAACGCATTTGTACTCATTCGCATGTACACGGTATTTTTATTTGTTAATATTTGTGCTCATAGGATACACCTACGAAAACAAATCGCAATACAGAAAGATTTCACGCATAGCACTGATTTCGTTTTAAACATTGTAACTGTGTATGCATGTTGGATTGAAAAGTGCTTTTTATGTACTGAATTATAATTCGTGGCGAGTTATACGTTGAGCTATACTTTTTCTTATGTCACAGAATGACATGTATATCATAGGGGACGGAAAAACTTCAATGAGTTGAACGTGATAAGTTTTCTGCGGATGCATCATAAGTATATAGTGATATTGCACTCCCATTTGTAATTGACGGCTACTTTTCTGTACTAAATTACGAGTTTATGCATTGATTAACAATATTGAAGCTTTTCATGCAATCTGTGGAAATGGCTTTGTTGCAAGTTAAGATTTTGTTAATTTTTGAAGTATTATAAATCTCTCACTCTCGTGAAAGTTGGTGACCAGAAAAATCACAAACAGGCGCGTAAACTAACCAAATTTTGCTTCGTTCCACGCATGATTCTAAGAGTTATGAGTTCTTCTGTGTTTTAAACAAATTTTAATTGTCCATCTCCCTATTCCAGCCTGGTAAAAATATACATTTAGAGTAAAAAGACAGGTTCCAACATCATCATTGCATTTAATTCGAACGGTGAACCTCTCAGCAACAATATAAACAAACATAATGAATGACTTCCACAGTTATACGTTATAGGGAAGTACGTTATCTGTTGACATAACTGCCATTCTTTGGAATTACGTTAAACACTCTTTCGTGTATTGAGGAAGTCTGTCGGCTGATGATTTGGTACCAGCCACTTATGTAATGCTCAGTCAGACGTTGTCTTTCGATATAGGTTGGACTCCTCTTTCATAAGCGCCACCTTTTCAACATTGACCAAAGCTGTTCAATAGGATTAAGGTCAGGAGAGCAAGGTGTCCAAGTCATATGATGACAAACATGGAGAAGAAAAAGCAAACGGAATAACAGATCATCAAAAGCACTTTGTCTTAATTATGCTCTTTGTAATATTCCTGAACATGGCGGCAAATTTCATGGAAATCGTTGGTAACTTTGAGTGATGTTGCCAAGAATAAAACAGGTACAGAAACAACGGTTGAATCCATCTTTCTCCTAACACACTTAACAATGCCAGCAAATTCTTATGAATATCAGCCCATAACTTCCTTGAGTCATTTTGATGACCGACAGAGAGACAAATGGACAGACAAAAAGACAGACGGATGGATAGGCAGATAGATAAACCGATGTAAGACAGATACGCGTTGACGAAAACAAAAATTTATTGACGGAGGTCAATAAGGTGAAATAGATCAATAAATAAATAAATAAATACAGAACTAGTCTAGCAAAAATGCTTATAAAAAACTTACTTCTCACTGTCACTTCTCATCGCCAAAATTTGGACATTTATGCCTCTTGCCATTAATAAAACTTCTGCCAATTTTTTTGAAGACTCGTCCGTAAATTTTTGAGCTATATTCTAACAAATACTAAAACAAACATATAGTCAAGCACACAAACGAACGAGCCGAGCCGATCATCATCAAAATTAAGTCGTTTGTGTCTTAACATTTCTTACAATGCCTACAAATTTCATGAAGATCCATTGATAACTTTTTGAGTTAGGTGACAGACAACAGCTCGATAAAGAGGCAGACAAACTCCGACTAAAATATTACTTCTTTTGCGGAGATTCTAAATAAATAAGCAACGACATTACTTATTTTGGTACAATTAGCAGTGGCAATCATGTTCATCAGAGACACAAATTTCGTCTCATCTAATGGGTGTCCTTCTCTCCACATTCTCCCTTCCCAAAACGAGAATTCTAGATTTATTTTTCTTTTTGTAGTTTTCATAGGTTCTGTCATATAGATATTATATCGTATTTTGCTCACGAATGAACTATGAAACACTAACTTAAAATTTGTTTAATATTGTCCAGCTTTAATGATGTTTCAGTTATAGTCCAGCAGATTTGAACGGAAAGTGTGATGAATTGTGCATTTTTGATACAAGCACCACACTTTGCACGATTTAAGCATGGACAAAAGCAAATATTGTCAGCTAGGGAGCCACCGAAAATGTGGCCTAGTTAAGCCGCAGCGGCCATTTTTCAAAATGGCGCAAAAGTCTACCACTGTACATAGCTCATATAAATTTGGCGCTGATTCCCATGTTGTTGAGTAAAGGAATCCAGTAGGACCATCTAAATTATGATAAAATGATCACGTTAGGAAAATATCCAAGATGACGTCCAAAATGGCCGCCAACATCTATATATACATTTATGCATCACAACATCATTATTCTGGTGTCTACCCCTAGGTTTTCGAAGTCAGGGACTCAAATGACATAAATTATCATTATACCTTCAGATTATGAGATAATCCAATAATAATTTTTTCATTTTGTTTCAGATGAGCTGCTTTGATGGCAAAGAGATATCTGCTAGTAGACGCGCAGCAACCAGGTCCTTCGAAAGAAGTTCAGGCTGAAGTGACATATTAGTCAAAATGTGTCCTGTGTCAGATTATCACCCTAGAGCCTCTGCAGTGTCCCAGGGAGTCTGTGCGACAGGATTCTGGAAATGGATACGCGACACTTGCCAAAATTGTATCGGCTTCAACGAACTCCGTGAGATACCCATGCATGGATGTGGATTTGAGAAGACAAAACGAAGGAGATGGGATAGAATCAACTTTCAGGAAACACAAAGCAAAGTAGCACTAATCGTGTAACCTGAAATTCACTACTACTAAATTAAAGAGAGCAGAAACAAAGAGGAAATCGTCTGACAATACAGCAGAATCAGAATGTGAAAATAAGACGAGGTCTAGTATTCGGTTAAGTTTACCAACAAATGGATGTGATAAAAACATCTGTTTTAGTTTTCTGTGGTGAAAAGTCAGGTCCTGAACTACCTCGTTTGACGCTTCCTTTTGTGTCGATTCGTACGAGCGGAAGTGTACGTTAAGCCCGCTGCAGACGATATAGTCTTTTGTCCTGTGGTTTTACTTCACAGCGTTCGATTGTGTTTCTGTATCTGAGTAAACAACAACAAAAAAGGGCACTACTTTCTAAGACGACATTCGCTAAAAAATTGAAAAGACACAAGACACTGCACTAGTGATATTTGCTGAGCCAGTGATATGATGGGAAACATTTTGTCAAAACTTTTGCTAGACACCGAGCTGTGTTTGCTAGGACAGTACGAAGTTTTCGAACGCGGTGAAGTGAAAATACAAGACAAAAGACTCTCCTCTGCAGCGGGCTTTAGAACTACAAGATGAGAATTCTTACAAGACTGTGTAATGGAGACATAGTTGCACAAGATGCACTTGCTCTGTTGTACAGAGACACTAGACAGCGAACATGGTATGTCGCATCTTGTGCAACTATGTCTCCACCACTCAGCTCGCAATTTTTAAATACTAAAGCTCGCTGCAGACGAGAGTCTTTCGTCCTGTGCTTGCACTTTACCGCGTTCGAATACTTCGCACTGTCCTTGTAACGACAAGACAAAACTGGAGAAGTCATCTGGTCAGGTCTTACATGGGATTGCACTGGCACAACTGATTGCGGACATTGACGAAGCACAGAGTGATCATCAAAGTGTGTATCTCCGGTCTTTCGTCTTGCTAATTTTACAACCTGGGCAAGTTGAGATATGGAACCAAGTCAGACTTGATGAGTTACCTAGAACGAAATGCTGAGCCCAGAACAGATGTCGTCATATTGGATGGAGCTGTAGTAGAGAATATGCTAAGACCAATTGATGTAAGAACTTTCGATGACTATGCAGGGAAAGTTTTCTTGCCGTTCATTGAAAAACAACTCAAGTGTGCAGTTCGAGTTGATATTGTCCGAGATGAATACATCAAAATAGCCTTAGGAAGAGGAAAGGGCATATGACTAAGAGTGAATGGTACCGCCAAACTGCCTGGGAACTGGCGACAGCTCCTCCGCATTTNATTGAAAAACAACTCAAGTGTGCAGTTCGAGTTGATATTGTCCGAGATGAATACATCAAAATAGCCTTAGGAAGAGGAAAGGGCATATGACTAAGAGTGAATGGTACCGCCAAACTGCCTGGGAACTGGCGACAGCTCCTCCGCATTTATGAGAACAAAGCAGAGCTGTTTTCATACCTTGCTCAACGTGCTGCAAATGTCAACACAGAAAAACTTGTTGTTTCGACATTAGGGAAAGATGGCCCTGATAAATCTCTAGCACTTCCGATACTCCACGCCTACACCGGATGTGACTCGGTGTCCTCCTTCGGCAACATTGGGAAGAAGACAGCATGGGAAACCTGGAACATATTCAGTGATGTCACAGCTACATTCCTGGCCTTGAGTCGAACACCTGCATCAGTCGAGGAAAAGCACTTGGCAATTCTGGAACGTTTTACAGTCCTAATGTATGAGCGAACCAACTCCCTCAAAAGCATAGACGAAGCAAGAAAGGACATTTTCACAAAAAAGGCAGAACGATGTTCACAATACTATCAGCAAGAGGCACTGAGCGCACTGAATCAGCACATTTGCTTGTGTGCATAGCTACCGTGGGGGTACTTACGTTAGTGTAAGGGGGTGGCTTGTCGTTGTACGTTCCGTTTAGCGACCAGTGGTCGGCTGCGGCTGCACTTACTCCTCTGGGGCCAGTTAGTCCATATCTGCCGCACGAAGCAGCGTGAATGCATTTCCCAGTGGAGGGTGAAGCCAGTGTTGACTTTACCTTTACCTTCACTCTACTTGTAAATACCAAACAATTGTAAAAAGGACATAATTTATAATATATGACTAGTCAACTAAGGTACAACATAAATAAAATAAACCTTTATATATCTAGTCGTAATATGATGCTGGATTTTCATTAAAACAATGTTGACGCAAAGTGAGAAGCGGATTTTGTAAAAATATACTTCACGTTATTGTACAACTTACTGTTGATAATGGACAGATTCTACGAAATATTATTTTTTACTCGTTGGAGACCACATGATTTTTAATGAATTATCCTGATCAAGTTCATTTTTACCGTGTTACTTTCTATTTGATGATTTATTAGCAGCGCTATCAATGATGTAATTTGGGAACTTTATCTAATCTTATTTTAGGTCATAGAGCGCAGCTATCATCAGACAGAACGTACAATATTTCTTATCTGTTTTTAATTTTGCCAGTTAGTGGGACAGCCGCACGATACCCTCAGCAACAGCATTGCTCCTAACGACTTCCATAAAATACTTCCCATAAAAGCAGAGGCGACAAAGGCAAAGAAAATAAGCACCAAGCTGGCTGTTTAGATTACCGGCCGGAACAGGCACCGTATTAGGTCCGTTGTTCAGCATTATGGGTAAGAAACCCCGCATTTTCGGAGCAAGTGCTTGGGCAACCAGTCTGCTAAATGGACATCGATGTGATTCAGCCTAGAGAAAAACCGGAACAGGGGTACACGTTACTTAGGATTTTTGAGCAGGGAACCCATAATTTTTGTAGTAAGTGTTTGGGCAACAAGTCCGCTAATTTGGTATCGTTGTGACATTCCGAACAGAAGCACGGGAACACAGCGACATGTTATCAAAAATTGGGTACTTGCGGCAACAAGTCTGCGGAATGAGCAACAACATTTTGCTAAGAGAGGAACCGTAACTAGGGGACCGGACTCGTGTTATTGAAAATTTGGTTCAGGATACCCATTATTTTTGGAAGAAGTGTTTGGGCAACAAGTTGGCTAAATAAACAGCGATTTAATTACCTCCGCCAAGGAGGTTATGTTTTCGTCGTGTTTGTCTGTCTGTTTGTTTGTCTGCCTGTCACCAAGATAACTCAAAAAGTTATGAACCAATTTGGACCAAATTTACAGGGATTGTTAGGTATCTTAGGAGAAACAGGTGATTAACTTTTGGTAAAGATATGTCCGTCTATTTGATTGTTTCTTTGTCTGCCTCATTTATCTCAATGTCATAACTCAAAATGTTAAGAATGAATTTTTATGAAATTGAGATGAGTTATTAAGTATATAACAAACAGTAAATGGCCTGATTTTGGTAGTGATCCCTTTGTTCGTTCGTTGGTCACTGTTTTTAATTCTATACTTGTTAGGACAATAATTCACAAAATAATCAATGGATCTTTTTGAAATTTATAGAGGTTGTTCGTATTGTTAAAAAACATGAATAATTGAATTTTAATGCAGATCGGTTTGTTCGTTTGTATGTTTGACTGATGTTTGTCATAATGTTTGTTAGCAGTATAACTCAAAAAGTTATGAACGGATCTTCAAGAAAATTACACAAGCTGTTGTTACTATCAAAAGGCACAAATAATTGGATTTTGGAGTTTATACGAAGAAAATTATGGTTTCAGCGCCAATTTGAATTTTTTGCTACCGGTGCCTCGCATGGCGGAGGTATGCGCTCTCAGAGTGCTCTAGTTACCTCCGCCAAGGAGGTTATGGTTTCGTCGTGTTTGTCTATCCGTCTATTTGTCTCTCTGTCTGTCTGTCACCAAGATAACTCAAAAAGTTATGAGCCGATTTGGATGAAATTTGTAGGGATTGTTAGGTATGTTAGGAGAAACAGCTGATTAACTTTTGGTGAAGATATGTCCATCCGTTTGTTTGTTTGTTTGTTTGTCTGCTTCAGTTTTCTCGACGCTGTAACTCAGAAAGTTATGGATGTATTTTGATGAAATTAACATGAGTTGTTAGGTATATAACAAAGAGAGAATGACCAAATTTTGGTAATGATTTGCTTGTTCGTTCGTTCGTTTGTCACTGTTTTTAATTTTATGCTCTTTAGCCCAATAACTCAAACAATAATGAATGGATCTTTATGAAATTTATAGGAGTTGTTAATAATGTTAAAAGACATAAATGATCAAATCATGGTGCAGATCGGTTTGTTCGTTTGTATGTTTGACTCATGTTTATCATAACGTTTGTTAACAGTATAACTCAAAAAGTTATGAACGGATCTTCAAGAAAATTGAACAAGCTGTTAATAATATAAAAAGGCACAAATGATTAGATATTGAAGATTATACAAGGAAAATTATTGTTTCAGAGCCAATTTGAAATTTTTGCCACCATTGCTTCATTTGGCGGAGGTATGCGCTCTCAGAGTGCTCTAATTGTTACTCTCTTAGCAAGAACAGTGATTCGGATAAATGACTCACTCGCTGCGTACAATTGCAGGAAAAAAATCAAATCCAATTAACTCTGAGTAGTCTCAGATTTTAATCTTGATTGTTCGATTTTCTACTTTTAATAGAGTTTTACCCGTTCATTAAGAATTTATAATCAGTGAGATGCCTAAGGTATGCTTGCCACTCTATATAAATTTGCAAATTAAAAGCTTAATAATGAAGTATATATCGTAAGTGTTGAAGCTGTTCGGAGTTAATTATGAATATTAACCTTAACTCCATCTGAAGCCTTGAGTTCCGGACAAGCTACTTGATTCAATTTGCTTATTTGTCTCTAAAGATGGTAACGATAGTTTTAACCATCCTTTATTGCCAATTTTAAGTGCATTACGTATCAACCTTAGCTGTATTCCTATGTACAACAGTTTATAATAATGCTGGTATTCTGTGTGAGAACAACATGAAGTTAACGCGGTGTGTATGTTATGCAGATAAAATTATGTCATTTTATTGACGATGTAAAATAACCTCTCGCATGAAGAAATTTTCAACAATTCAGTTTTTACACCAAATATTGAAAGACTCACATTGTTTAGGCATGCAAAAACCGTACTTCTTCTTATGGTTGCTTTTGACTAATGATACTTTCGCTTCCTCGTTCAAGAACTCACTTAAAAAACAACTACATAGAACGCCTCGTAGCGTAAGACCACAACCCACGGTAAGGGGCAAATTCAACACCGTGATATTTGATGGCTAGCTAATTCTATGCTTTGTTTGCATTGTTCACATCTAAGTCAACCCACACGACTCCCAAGAAAAAATTATGAACATTACTCAACTCCTCTGTATCTTTTCGGGTGGAGTTTCAGAGTCGACGCCGTCATTTTTGATGACAAGCTAACTCATAATTTTACTACTTTTCGCATTTCTGCCAACCCATCTGACTGCCTGAAAAAAAAAATATATATATATATATAAAACACCTTTAAGTGCCTTTTAATACATTCTAGAGCCCACAGAACACCTATTTCAAGCCTTTAACTACATCATCCACTGGTAGCTCGGAAGGACGTGATAATTGAGTGAGCGAAACATAATGACACACTACGCAAAAAAAAAAAAAAAAAATTCACCACGCAACGTCTCTTCTCTTCAATGAAGAGCAATGCAGCGCGGGAAATTCAAATGTTCCGAAGAAAGTCATTCGGTGCAACCATTCGGTATCGACATCGGAGGAAGATTCAGTAAAGATTCTGTATTTCAGTAGATGAAAATACCACCGGTATTACCGAAATACCGAATTTCATTCGGTAGTCCCAGCTCTGTTTAGTGTAAATATTCTGTCTAGGTGAGTAAAAAAATTGAATCAGGAGAATTAAATTTGGAGATTTGCTGCATGAGATTAGCTGTAATATAACACGATTCATTCAATGTTTGGCGTATTGTGTTATGCTTCTAACAGTGCCCTCTTAACTACAATAAATGACATAACGTTTGACGCCATAAACTTCGAGAGAAACATACTGTAATCAATCAGGGTATAGTCAAGTACGTTAAAGACATTTCAATGGCAAGGGTCTGGGTATTTCAAGTCGTTTTTACTATGGGTGAGTAGCAAACAGAAGTTAGGAAATCAGTGTTTAAATAGAGAGGAAGCGACAAAACTAGGCCATTAGCATGATGTGCCTACGTATCAGATGTGGTTACGACGTGAAGACTACCAAGCATACTTGAGCTTGTCATAACAGTGGATAGTACTACTAAAAAGGTTTCTGCCATTCGCTTGGTCCCAAACCAAATTCTAAGCATATAACAGTGTCGATTATGTCCGTCCGTACTGTATGCATCAAGTACAAATGGCAATTTCAGGGCTTGATTGTCATATTATTATTGTTATTAATGTTTCACTGGCCAAGGTTCTAGCTACAAATAATTAATTGTTTCATTGTCCCAAAATGACGTCAGTTTTGTGAAAAATTTAATGGAAGTAAGTGGCACAGATATGAACTTCGGTTATATTTTCATACATTACTTGTGAAAAGTATCAACAAAGAATAAATAAATTTTCAAATGCAATTGATTATTTAACAGAATTGGCAGTGGTCCAGATGTATACCTATGTACCTGACAATAATTATTGTATTATTATTAGGTAGTAGCTGTTTTATTCATTTGCCAACTGACCCAGCTTCAAAGTAAAAGTCTTTTGTTACTTAATCCAAGAAATTACTTCAGGTGGTGCAGAAAAAAATGGACTGTCACAGAAATATAAACTTTTTCATGTATTTATTGTACCTGCAACTTCGTATTTCCAAGAGTAATAATACCCCAATGGTGGTGAATAAGAAAGTCAACTTAATGGAGCGTAAACCCAGCCGTAGGGCGAAGTCCGATGTCCATGTGACACTTACTGAACTTTGGACAGTTACCGTGAGACTTTCTCACTCTACTGCAGTTGAAAAGAAATTTTCAGCCACTAGGGGTCGTTCAAGTTCTAACTGTGGAAGTTTGTGCGTTTGCATTCGATGTTAGCGGGATGCGATTGCAGCGGCGCAACGCAGGTTGCGGGTGACTTTGACTTCTCGAGAGGATTTTCTTATCCCGTTATTTTTCCCATCAGGTACCAGTTTCTGCAAGAACAACAATATTTAATCCTTTGCAAACAGCAGATACACTGAAGAAGAGGTGTCGCAAAACCAGCACTGAGTTCCGTGAGCACGAAAAGAAATGCTGGCCTTAGGGCACTTGTGCAGCACGAAAACTGCACCTATTTTCGTTGGTGCACAGTGTAGGGCGTGTGGGGCTAAGTTGCTGCTCAGACAGTTTTCATATGAACCGCTTCACGAACTAACCCAAGTATATCCGTCCGGCAGCTACCTAGTGCGTGCACAGTTTTTTCGAAAAAATTATTTGGTCAAGTGGTTAACATACGACATTTAGCACATTGTCTATGGTAACGCAATATGCCTCGCAGAAAATCAAAATTTTTTAGGGAACTCACCATTGGATATTGAAGGGTAATATGCTGAAGGGCTGTGTATACTGAACAATAATTCTACCGC
Source organism: Parhyale hawaiensis (assembly GCA_001587735.2). Classification (NCBI taxonomy): domain Eukaryota; kingdom Metazoa; phylum Arthropoda; class Malacostraca; order Amphipoda; family Hyalidae; genus Parhyale; species Parhyale hawaiensis. The sequence goes on along the minus strand of LQNS02276924.1, from coordinate 16,397,825 downwards.
AAACTGTGGTGGCGCATCAAATATAAACTGCCAGGAAAAAAGGTCAACTCAATCAGTCGTACCGCTCAGGTTATCGTTGCAGTCAGGTACTGCAGGATACAAGGAAATCTGAGTTCTTCGAATCCATATCTGAAAGCATGCATAACAGACGCCAAAAAACTCGCTGAGAATATGGGCGAAGCAAACAAATAAAGTCACGCAGTGACTGTCCATTTTCTTGAGTATGAGTTGCTTTTTTGGTGAATAAGATGTGATTATTATATATAGATGTATGTATGAGCCACCGTCTTTGTACAGTGTATAGTTAAGCTATGCGCGGTCACAGGCCAAAGACAGTTAACTCTTTCTTGTATACCTTACACATGTGATGCAGTTTATTTAGTGTTTTTCTTAGGAGAAAAGCTAAAGGATTCATTTAAGCCGCAACCGCTCGTAGTTGGCGCGCCTTTTAGCTGGAAGCCGAATACTAAACCATAGAGAGCGCCCTTACAAGGACGAAGAATTTCACGTACACAGCCTGTGGAATCAAATTTTACTCAAAGTTGCTAGTCTGGCTATACAATGGTGCCACTGCATTAAGCTTTACCATTAGAGAAGCACAATAACTTATGAATAACGCGCTCGTCTTGTCGCCGTAATTCCTATAAGATTTACTTCCAGAGAAAAATCAAGCACATATGTGAATATCGGAGGTTAACTGAGTACTCTGTCGAAAACTTCAATACAAGTGCTATAAATTGAGAAAATAATGCAGCAGTATACCAGTATATGAGAATAGGTTTATTGTATGCCTTCGCCGAGGACCTTTTTTGCCGGGGTTTCGTTGTCTGTCAGCCATGCTGTTATTCAACTACATAATTCAAAATATTGTAGAGGATCGGAACGACATTTGCAGCTAATGTCAGAAATACCACGAAGAATGTATGATTACACTTTGGTGACGATCCAGAAAAATTCTGGATTTTGGACCATTTTGAAACTTTCGTTAGCACTGCGTTACCTGGCGGCCGTCTGGGGTCTCGAAGGGCAGCTTTATTACTTGTTATTAAATCGATGCTCTTGCGACATTAATTCCACTAAGCGTCACAACAGAAGATAGTAGAGCAGCACTTGAGCATTGTACCGGTCGGATATGAAATCACTACTTCTGTGACAATAATTTCAATAAGCTTCATGAAAAGAAGTAAAGCAGCACGTAAAGTTCGTATCGGTTATTGAAATATGTACTTTTGGAACAATAATTCCAATAAGTTTCATAGCCGCAGAAATTAAAGCAGCACGTAAGCATTATATCGGATATGAAATCGGTACTCTTGCTGCAATAGAGCGAGTCGAGAGCTGCCGTCCCCGGAGCTCGCAATAATCTGCTTTCCGTCACACCAATTCGATTGGATGGCAGAGTAAACGTGCTAAACTTCCATTCACAACTGGCAACGGTTTTTGCAGGCTCCCTTTGCCGTGAATCGACGATAACGGAATACCATTGAGATCAGCCAAGCGAAAAATCGTTTTGATGTTTTTCTTCCATTGAAGAGCCTGAAATGGTATCTGAAATGGAAATCCCGAACTGGAGAGAGTCATTCACGCAGTTCCAGACCCACCATTTATAACGTGAAGATGTCTTCAACAGTTGCTTTGACCCGTTTGAGTTAAAGCGACTTGATTTAAGGAGTAGGAGGTGGAGGAGGGTGGAAGGTGGCCGGCCGTCGGTCTTTGAGTAGGGACGATCGGCCGGAAAGATAACCTCGGGAGTATTTGAAACGCGTCGGCGAAGCCAAAGAAGAGGTCTAATTTGTAAACACTGCCACGATGAGTTGTGCCAATGCCGCAAAAAGTTCAGGACGTCAGTTATGCAGGAGTTAAGCGTTGTTTAACCTTGTTCTGAAGCCCCGTAGATTTTGGGGATGCATTGTATATAGGTTCCAAACTGCATATGTTAAGTAGGGAAGGAAAATGAAAGTTTTTCGATAGTAAGGAGTACAAAGAGTATCATCAATACATATGTACGCATGGAAATTTTGCCCCAAATACGATATTTTAGTATTTTTATTTGTCTCCAGACGATTGTAAGTCAAGATATATTGGATGCTGCTTGAATGGCTTCTGCAAAGTAAAAAAAGTTGCCTATAATCTGTAAGCGCACTTGAGAGGAACGGTTTACTGAGTCTGCATTCCCATCTGTATGAAAATGGTTTTATGCACATTTCGCACATGATGTTATTCGCCCGCGCTTATATCTTGTTTTAGATCTCAGTGGATTCCTCAGGTGCATTAATTTTAGTTAACGAAGTGGTGCATATCATAAGGTTTTTGTGTTGACATCTCCAGTGGCTACAAGAAGAACAAAGTTAGCTCGCTGTCGAATTTTTCACGTTAAGTCTATCTTCAGAAAAATGCATACGTACTCAATGATGTAGTAAAATACTCTTCGGGCGAGCTCTAAGTCGCATTACTCATGCTATATGACATGTGCAGCGTTTTTTATAAGTTGACGCCTACGTCAAGTCTTAATTGAGACCAACGGGTGCATGAGCACTTGAGCAGTGATTCCTAGTCAGAAATTTATAGGCATTTATCGGCTGTCTAAGGCTAAATAGTGAATTTATAGGCATTTATCGGCTGCCTAAGGGTAAATAGTGAATTTATAGGCATTTATCATCTGCCTAAGGGTAAATAGTGAAGTGTACCCGATAATACCGAATAAATGCCTATAAATATCTGATTGGGGACTTATCGTCACGGTGCACGTAACAGCTAAATGTTAATTTCTTCTGCTCTTTGGCAAAATCCTAGTAGACATCGGAACTTGGTAGTAATGTTACTGCTAGGTTCGTTGATTTTGTGTGGCACACTGTCATTTAGAGATACAGTTGCAGCCTGAAGAATAATAAGACAGATAGAAAATTTCGGAGCAACTTTATAAAAAAACTGAGAGAGACTAATCGCAGAAAACATACAAAGGCAGCAGTGCGTACCACTGTAGGTTTTTTACACTTCATAGCTGAAGAAAATGCCCAATATAGAGTGCACTTGAACAGTGCTGAAGGTCCAATATCGAATAGCATCCTGTTATCTCACTCATCCGTGGAAGTATTTCATCGGAGAAGCGCCATTTTGATATCATTATTTCATGCCTTATTGACATCTAGATATATCTAGTGCATTTCGTACATTTATGTCGACTCTGAGGTTTTCAAGGCAAATTATATGACAGATGTCAGAATTATAACATGGCGTCAGGAGGACGCTAAGCTAGGGCGGAGCTTCTGCCGAAGGTTGACTGATTTATTTTCCATTTTTTAGGCAACCTTATGTCATTTGAACGTCTTGAGTACTAAGGAAATTGTTGTTTTGGAACATACTGGTTTTTCACCGCAATGTGATCGTTTCTTCCTTACTTTCTAAATTGCCGTTTCGTGCGGGGTGAAAAACCGCCAGTATCATTTACACTCATCACCACTATTTTCATTGTTTTACTTTAACCGTGATCACATTGCACTTTTTTATTCCTTGCCGTCTTAAATTTCAGACTACTTTCTAGGAATTCACTGCAACCTGAGACGGGTCATAAAGCATTATATAATACCGAGGATCGAGTCCCGCAGTTGGCCATATTCATATTGCCGAATGTATTTCCGTTGATTCACATCCTTTCTGGCACAGAAGTAATCTTGAACGAAACTTCACTGCGACGATTTAGCGACGCGTGGGTGTAGAGAAGCAATAAAACTGGAAGATGACACGAGGATAATGCATCTCCAAGACCAGAGTAATCTGTCATGTAGACGGTCAATATTCCCTCATTACAGCGGAGGCTTCCGCTTATGATCTTCCATCATCAGTTGTCATTGTGATGCTCAGGGGTCGCTAGAAAGTGGCGGTGGAAATTGATTGTGCGACGGTTGAGACGCGTCGGAACATTGTTGTGTGGTCGGAGTCGGCAGTGAGCTTATGGGTTACTAAGGCACACTCGATTGGACACTGAAATTGAGCCTTCATGGCTTCACTCGCCCGAAAATCCAGGCAGGTGCTTTGGCTTCGATCTGTGGAAGTGAGATTCGAACATTGACGCTTAATCGATTGTCTTTTTAGACTTTCAGAGACTCATTCTTGTTCCTTAAAATGGAGTTCTCAGCCGACGTAATATTATGTACTGTTGCTTCTATTACTTACAGCACGGTTGAAATTTGTAATATATACTGATGCTTCAATTATTTACAGCACGGTGCAAATTTGTAATATGTACTGTTGCCTCTATTACTTACAGTGCGGTGCAAATTTGTAATATGTACTGTTGCTTCTATTATAGCACAGTGCAGATTTGCAAGGTCAAATTAAGATTCTGTCTGAAGTCCAGCCTCGAATGCCTCTCTCCGACGCCCAAACGATAGGGCCTTATACGAAACAAAGTTTTAGATAAGATTGAGTACAGCAGCGTATTTGATGACGTTCTAGCTTATAAATTTAGAGTGTACTCATTGCGTGTAATTGTTTGCTATAAGACACAATTGAAATGCGTACGATGATTTGGAAATAAATTATCAACAAAATTTTATTCCTGTTATTGATCGCCAATAGAACATTTAAGGATGAGCCAGGCTATAGTTCTTTTTGTCTGGGAAAAACTAGCATCCGGCATCTTTCCAAGAATTAGCCACCGGTGTCAACCACTATTACGGATTACCAACCCAGACATCCGTTGACAGCCATTTCTATATGGTTGTACTATTGCTATAAGCAATAACTGGTAGATACCAAGACTGACTCGATGAGAGAGAGTGTTGACAATGTTAACGGCTGTATCAGTAGGTCCCAAGATACGTGACAGCTCATATTTAACTTATTAAAAAGAAAAAAAATGCCTACATGCAAAAGTCTGCGCCCCATTGCAGGGGAGCCTGGGGCGTTAGTATGCGAAGCCCCCAGGTCTTGTTTTTTGTTGTTGTTGTAACCGCTATCCGGAAGACGAAGTTAAAGTAAGTAATGCTAATCTGGGCTAGAGTACTTGATACAAAATTCGGTTTAGTGATAATTCGCTAGTATGAAAATTGAGTAATAGTCAGTTATTGAATGGCTTCATTTGCCGATTAAAACTCTTTACCTCATTGGCTGAGTGGTCAAGACTGTTGACTCACTCATCATCAGGAGGCCAGACGCTCGATTCCAAGACAAGAAAGAGCAGCGCTGATGTTCGGAGGAAGTAGCGTCAACATTTCTATCGTTCATATTGACTGGGTGGGAAGCAATAGCTTTCGGGTCGGGGGAGAGGGGGGCACAATTAATTGTAGATCAAGCCTTCGAGCTAGATGACGCCATACTTTGAACAATCTATGGTCGACAGAAGCCGTAAGCTCCATTGGGCCCTGGTGGGCATTTATTTGCAGAACGGACAAGGGCATGTGGGTTTCTAAATTGGATTGTGCACGGACGGCGACTATTTTTTTTTACTTTTACCATCCATGTAATTATTAGCATCATAAATAAGTCTGCACAAACAGGACTCATTGCAATAACTATGAAATATTAAGTAAGACACTTGTTCGAAGCTTTATTGGAAACACTTGATGCATGTAAAGTTTCCCCATCGCTGACGTCACAACCCAGTCGGAAATTATGGTTGTGATTATAGTAGAACAACTATGATTATGGTCGAGATTTTGGTTGTTTATTATCGATATATCTTCCATATTCAATCATTTATGGGGTGCAGTATGGTAGAGATTTGTCACAACCTTCGACCGCAATATCAACCATAATTCCCAACCATAAATACTCAATTACAACTATGAAGGTTTTAGCTGCACAACCATGATCTACCGTAATGAAACGTAAAAAAACCATTCACAACCAAAATCGACTGTGTTCAGCGAATAATACAACGAAATTCTGCCAAGATAAACTTTTTTATTTATTGACATATTGTGCAATTGATGCCTGCTTCTTTGCTGATGATTAGTTGCTTGTAATAATAGTTTAATTATTAAGTGTTTGTTAGGCATGCAGCTCAGAATGGTCTAAGGCTCTAAGCTTCAGGACGATGCTAGAGCAGGAGCTTGAACCAGTCGGTGCAGTTAACGCTCGTTTATATATAACTTCTTCAACTCTAAGTCGGTATAGAGCTACTCTGCCTTGTTTAGAGGAAGTCACAACTTAATCGACGACTTTCGGGTGGTACTTGTTGTCCGGGTACGAAATGTTAAATATCTCATAAAACTTGACATCTTCCATATAAAGAGATATAAATTGAATAAACATAAAAATAGATGGCAATATTTGATCATTGATTGCAATACTATTTAGTAAGAAATACAACAAATAACAATGGTATGATGGATAACTACGCTAAACTGGCTAAGCATAAGAAATCGGGAAGCAATAGATAAAAATACCGTCAAGGCCGCTAGTGTCCATATATACCGTGCAATGCTCATATTTCATCAACAGGAAAGAAAAAACTGAAAATAAGCACAATTTTTGCACTATGATATGAATTTTTAGATGTTTCGTGTTCAAGCTTATAGTCATACAATATTATTTTGGTCGATAAATGTTGGGAATTCTAGCCTTATCATTAAAAACCATGGCATTCTCTACATATTCTGCCCCATATAATGGGAGGAATTCCCCTCATGATCGTACGTACGGAAATCCGTTGATAAGTTACCACAGTTATGCTCTAACATATTCTCTACCATATATAGTCTTCAAACATCCTTGTACAACCATTTACCATATATAGTCGTTAAACATCCATGTACGACCATAGACCTTCGTTTCTTGATAAACCATAAACAACCAATTTTGCCTCCACCAATATCGACCTAAATATACTAAAATCAACGTTATGTTATGGTCGACATATCTACCATATTGTTTCATGATCCAAAATCGACTTCAATCTCTCATACACTTCTATATTCTACTATAATCACAACCATAATTTCCGACTGGGAATATGCCCCCGCGTACTCCATCAGCTTTTCTCATTCTACTCTAGCTAACCCTTGGGCTTTCTCATACCCTAACCATTATATCGCCTTCAAAATGGCGAATTAGTCGGAATTAGTCGTTCATTGTTTCTACTGTATAGATGAACGCGTAATACTGCCTGTATATATTGAATAAAAGACACGTGAAATGCCAAAACAGTGTACGCCACATTGGTACTACTCATCCCACACCCCAAGAAAAAAACTTTAAATACCATTACTACTCTTCTACATGAGTACCACCACATCTTAACGTCCTTGTCGTGCTCTGCAAAAGTAGGGATCTTTCCATCATCACTACATCCTTGTTGCTGTAACCCTATTTTAATATTACTATTTTCCCTTAATTATTTGCTGTTATTATAAGCATTATCCTATCAATATTATCATTGTTTTCTTCTTATTATTATGATAATTTTGTCATTATTGTGTCACCATTATTTTTATTTTAATGTTAATAACATGATTAATATTACGATTTTTTGTATCGCAGTTATTAACATTAACAATTTTATCATTAATATTACTTTCACTGCAGCCACGCAAGTCCGTCAACAGCAGCAAACCATACACGGCATAAGTACATTTTCTTTCATGAGAGCATCAGGCAAAGACTTAAGTAAATGACCTTCCTTTGCAGCGCATTAAGCTCAGCCCTAATTATCCTCCGCTATTGAGGACGATGTATGGAACCGAGTACAAGCGTTCTGGGCTTCAGCAGAAAGCAAAGAAAGAGATAGATTCTTTTAAATGGAGTCTTTGGGAGACTTCCTTTTGCTGTCAACATAGCTTGGCTTTTTAATATATTCCTTTGCGTTTCGCTTTATTTTCTTATGGTAGCTCCTACTCATATCTTGTTGTAGTCTAATGGTACTAGGTAAATTACTTTAATGAAGAGTTAACTGTTACTTGTGTCACGTCATAAAACTCGTAAAACGCTTCGCTTTTATTTACGCTCATTAAAAGTTGTCCCATTTTTACACCATTTTCTGTCATTTAGAAGTACTTTATTCATAAGTTTGCTCATGTTTCTGCAATTATGATAGAAAATTACTGGGTAGCAGCTTAACAAAATATTTATATCCACTCTAATACTTACATTGGTAAGAGGCAGCTTTTATCTTGAAATGAATACACTATTTGTCTGCCTAGCAGCCAGTTGTGGTGTAATAACGATTGGTAAACATAAATTACCATTCATTTTTTCTTCGTGTGACGCCAGCTCACACTGCATCTTATTTTTACATCTCTCTCGGTAGAACCATTAGCTGTAACAGCCAACCTACTTCCGTTTGTCATAAAATTTATTTCTCAACTTGCTTAGATGCAAACATCGATAGTGTAAAAGGTTCAATGAATTTTATTACCTGAATAATTCACTGGGTCTAACAATGAAGTTTCAAGAAGCAGGCACGAGCATTTTACGTATTCTATGCACCGTCTTAATGCTACGACTGACAGAAATAAGCAGATAAACTCAACAGTGTTCTCGTTTCACACACGCACATAAAAAACTACCTGCTAATATAATAAACAGGGTTCACCAATCGTTGTTACGTATCAGCTGACCGGTATACCGACCAATAGTATTTATTTCCACAGCAACACTCAAAAAGCTGCCTCTTTATTGGTGGCGACCAATCACTCTTCGTCTTGAGCATTAAATCATTATTTTTTTTAAACGGATCAGCAGAAATATTTACCGCACTGAATTAGCAGTCTATATTTGGCAATAAAAACAACACTAATCGTGCGTAAACAACACAGGGTGTAAGATGGCACTGGTCTGGAACATATTCTCAGAAGCACCCTCTCCCAACTTTACAGTGCCCCTGACAACTCTACCAACGTAGCTTATGTCTAAGTTTTGCTCCCTTGGCACTCAAAAGACACAAGAAAAATCCGGTAAGATTGTGCGGAGCCTCGAAGCTGCCTAAAAACTCGCGCAACCGGCCCGTAGAAGAGAATTTTTCCTCGAAGAATTACGCGATATGCTCGTCACCTTGACGATAAGTCTGGAAAACTGTTCAAAATCTTATCCTTAGCACCTCCTTTGCAGGGCAATAGCAGCTCCAAGTCTCGGAGCAAAATGCGCCAAATGGAAGGTGTTCTGAAATAAGTGTACGGGACCGGCATAAACTATTTCCAGTTGGGAAGGCTCCATATTTATGGGGCTAACCCCAATTTTTTTGGGACTAGAAACAAATTTGAATAGACCTTTTTAGGTGCGGCGTCTTTTTACTGCTGCCTGGAATGCTTTGGAGCGCTTTGAGGAAAAGAAGAGGCCTCATGTGGAGACTGCCTGCTATAGCTGTAAAAACGTGAAAGTCCTGAAACCGACAATAAAACCTCCGGTAATAAAACACTCCTACCTGACCGGTCATGTCTCATGTGCATTTGTACTCGCGTCATTTTTTATATCCTACCCGATTTTCAGAGCTTTTCATTGTAAAAAATGCTATGTAAAAACCATAAAAGATACAAATTTTTGAATCTGAAAGTCTTGTAGAGTCACATCGCATCATATTTACGAAACACTCCCAGTATTCTTTTTTCATTTGCAGTTTACTAGAAATTTGTATGTCTTATAGTTTTTGCTCAGTAAATTTTAAAATAGGAAAGTGACTTTTGGCCCACCCTATATAAAACGAGATAAGTAAAAGATATAAATATCAAAATATTTGGATAGTTAGCTCAATAGAATAAACTTTGTTGGTGTGTTTGTGCATCAATACCAAACCTAATCAGGTACTGCTTCACGGAATAGTTTCTAACGCGGAAATAATCCCATACTTCTGGCGCTCACAATTAAGTATTTAGATCCAAGCTTTCCACTTTGCAGGGCAGAAATAAAAAAAATAACATTTTTTGAATAAATCAGGTAAAATAATATGTGTGTGACCTATAACGACATAGCTGAAATAGCAACAATAGCTCATAGTTAGCTCGCGGAAAGTGCTTTGAGCGTGCAAATGAAAATGTAATCGACAAACTGTTTTTCAGGATGTTAGCATGCGTGGATTTTTATAAGACATAGGGGAATCGACGTGTAACCAATAAAATGAAACTGTTAGCGACAGCTTAGTTCATTTCGCTACTAATGCCTCATTTGCAACAACGAATTGTGAAACTTGAAGAATTATTTCTCGTAAGTTATAGCGTCAGGTTGGGTCAAGTCAGAAATATCTTTGGATGTAACAATAAAACCTGAAAAGGCAGTAATCATCTACAATTACCTAATCTTTCTCATTTTATACAGATATTAACTTACTTTCATGACGAAAATTGAAATCGTATTTTATGTATCTAACTAGCTAGAACCCATAGAAATTTCAAGGGGTAAAAAGTAGTGTGGTGGTTCAAAGTCAGACAGCAAATGTTCTACCATTGACATGCGAGCAGCAGCAACTTATATTTAATAAACTTGACTACTGGTGTTTCAGATCAAGGATACCCTAAGATTCAGCTACCTACCTACCTGGTATAGTACTGGAAGCGTAACGGTTGTAGTAACTCAGGAAAAAATAAAGGGAGGAACAAGCAGAATTATCATATAAATGATCTAACACCATGGGTTTTTCATGTAGGCAATAAGTTAATCAAGTTCTTACAGGAAAAAGTAAAAGAAAAATATAATCTACAGCAACTGTTTACAGTGAGGTTGTAAAAGCTGCTACACGTTGCGGCAAACGGCAAAAATTTCTCCTTAGAGCTGTCGAACCAAATTTGGCAATGCATTTTTAGAAAACACTTTTTCTGGTTCCGGTGGCAGGTCAGTTGAAGGAAAGAAATTGCATGTGGGAAGTTGGAGCGAGCGATATTGATATTTTTTGATGCGCCCGATGTTTTTTGCGCTTGGCACGGGACACAGACTGCGGCATCACGAGAAATATCTAAAATTTTGGGTCGGCAGAAGAGCGAAATACACGTAAACATCGAGTCTCTGGTCCTAGTTCCTGCACTAGCGGCTGGTCTCTAGGAATGGGCCTGTTGGTCCGTTTACTGCCAGCAGCCTAATCAAATGTATATGAGTCGACAATTTTCTAGCTCCAACAATTGCTACCTCGTCTAATTACACAAGAGGTCTTAATATCAAGAAGTGCAGTTTTATGCCATATTTTCTTTTCACATAACAATTAGACCGCAGAATAAATTTAGGATATTTTTATGAATTCTTTCTAGCTGTCCTAGTTTTATATCAAGGTTGCAATCTTTGGTTAAGTAGAAGTTATTGTTTATATATTAAATTTAGCAGTGATTTTTTTGGTATGATGTAGCTATCAGCTTCAAGAAGCCGCAAATATCATCAAGCTGAATATTTCCATCAACATGATTGAAGTATTTTCGCCTTACCACCATTTATATTACAATAACTTACACAATGTTCTTCATAATGACTATGACTAATTGGCCCGCTATGCTGTGAGAAACAGGGTGGAAAATATTTTCTTACACTATGCGCTATGCACCTTACACTATGCGCTATGCACCTTACACCAAGCGCTATGCACCTTACACTATGCGCTATGCACCTTACACTATGCACTTACTAGGATATAGCAAATAGCTTAAAGAGACTGTTAAATGTAGTGTCAAATTTAATGTTGTCGTCCTAGACTAACGCCTAACGCCATCTATTTAGTAGGGGCGAGTATGCAGCTTATTTGCACGACAGCTAACTGTGTGCTACAAATGTAATCGCTTTCGCTCTCCTTGTGCAACTGCAATATCAGCCTATTCACTTAATCA